>JACCIB010000871.1:0-75828 GCA_018906965.1 Philotrypesis tridentata
GTGATGAATATTAGTCGAATGAGCCATACTTCGGCATTTTTTTCAATTTGGGTCCGGAAACTTGGGAAAAAATTCGAAAAAATCTGAAAATTTTTCAAGTCCTAGAAATGTTCACAATCTTCTGAAATGCAAAGATCCGTCAGAGATTTTTAGTTCGAGTGGTGTATCCTCTGCTAGAGCAATAGTACTTGCAAACCTTTACATTTTCGTGTAGTATAGTAGCCATTATTTCGGTGGATTTAAACGGGACCGCCGCTATCTTGTGTAGTTTTTCAAGGAGAGTCCAAATCCGTTTGAATCAAGCATAACCTTCGGGCCGTTTTGCTGTAATTTCACGTTTGAAATTTATGAAAAAATCGGAAAATTCTTCAAGTGCTAGGAATGATCAGCATCGAATTCTGAGTCGAATGGGCCATACTTGTATTTTTCGTCTATTTCGTCCTACAACTTGGAAAAATTTAGAAAAAATCTGAAAATTTTTCAAGTCCTGGAAATGTTCAGAATCTTGTGAAGCGCAAAGATCCGGTGGAGATTTTCAGTTTGCAGTGTAATCAAGTCGTCGCACATAGGTGCGCAGCCGTCGCACATAGGTGTGCAGCCGTCGCACATAAGTTTGCAGCCTGATTTTCTCAAAAATAACCATTCCTACCCTCCCCCGCCCTCGGGAGGGGCCGACAAGGGGTGAAATACAGAGATCCATCCAAGTTTTTCGGTTTGGGACGTAATTGAGTCTTCGCACATAAGTGTTAGCTCGTCGCACATAGTTGTCAGCCCGTCGCACATAAGTGTCAGAGTCCAAAATTCGGGAAAATGATCAGGAAGAAATTCCGAGTCGAATGAGCCTCACTTGTATTTTTTCTTGACATGGACTGGGAACTTAGGAGAATATCGAAAAAATCGAAAAAATTTTCAAGTCCTGGAAATGTTCAGAATCTTGTGAGACGCAAAGATCCGTTGGAGATTTTCAGTTTGCAGTGTAATCAAGTCGTCGCACATAGGTGTGCAGCCCTCGCACATAGGTGTGCAGCCGTCGCACATAAGTTTGCAGCCTGATTTTCTTAAAAATAACCATTCCTACCCTCCCCCGCCCTCGGGAGTGGCCGACAAGGGGGTGTGACAGTGTCGGGGAGAGAAATCTCGGATTTTCTTAAAAAATAACCATTCCTACCCTCCCCCGCCCTCGGGAGTGGCCGACAACAGGTGAAATACAAAGATCCATCGTAGATTTTCAGTTTGGGACGTAATTGAGTCTTCGCACATAAGTGTTAGCTCGTCGCACATAGTTGTCAGCCCGTCGCACATAAGTGTCAGAGTCCAAAATTCGGGTAAATGCTCAGGATGAAATTCTGAGTCGAATGAGCTGCACTTGTATTTTTTCTTGACATGGACTGGGAACTTAGGAAAATTTCGGAAAAAGTCGAAAATTTTTCAAGTCCTAAAAATGTTCAGAATCTCGTGAGTTGCAAAGATCCGCCGGAGATTTTCAGTTTCCAGTGATGATAACCCGTCGCACATAGGTGTGCAGCCGTCGCACATAAGTTTGCAGCCTGATTTTCTTAAAAATAACCATTCCTACCCTCCCCCGCCCTCGGGAGGGGCCGACAAGGTGTGAAATACAGAGATCCATCCAAGATTTTCGGTTTGAGACGTAATTGAGTCTTCGCACATAAGTGTTAGCTCGTCGCACATAGTTGTCAGCCCGTCGCACATAAGTGTCAAAGTCCAAAATTCGGGAAAATGATCAGGAAGAAATTCCGAGTCGAATGAGCCTCACTTGTATTTTTTCTTGACAAGGACTGGGAACTTAGGAAAATATCGGAAAAATCGAAAAAATTTTCAAGTCGTGGAAATGTTCAGAATCGTGTGAAACGCAAAGATCCGTTGGAGATTTTCAGTTTGCAGTGTAACCAAGTCGTCGCACATAGGTGTGCGGCCGTCGCACATAGGTGTGCAGCCGTCGCACATAAGTTTGCATCCTGATTTTCTTAAAAATAACCATTCCTACCCTCCCCCGCCCTCGGGAGGGGCCGACAAGGGGTGAAATACAGAGATCCATCCAAGTTTTTCGGTTCGGGACGTAATTGAGTCTTCGCACATAAGTGTTAGCTCGTCGCACATAGTTGTCAGCCCGTCGCACATAAGTGTCAGAGTCCAAAATTCGGGAAAATGATCAGGAAGAAATTCCGAGTCGAATGAGCCTCACTTGTATTTTTTCTTGACATGGACTGGGAACTTAGGAGAATATCGAAAAAATCGAAAAAATTGTCAAGTGCTAAAAATGTTCAGAATCATGTGGAACGCAAAGATCCGTTGGAGATTTTGAGTTTGGAGTATTATTGCCTCTTCGCATATAGGTATCGGCTCGCCGCATATAAGTGTCAGGGAACTTCCAAAATGATCAGCGTCGAATTTTAAGTCGAATGAGCCATGAAAAAAAAGCAATGCGTAGTGAGGACTTTGAAAAATTCGAGAAAAAGAAAGCAATAGCCACATATTTTTTAATACTCTATCCCTACCAAATTACTGCCTCGGGGAGGGGCTGCAGTGGGGAGTGTGGCACTTGTAACAATTTCCCAAAAAACGGAAAATACGTGTATAGTCCAAAATGATCAGCGTCGAATTCTGGGTCGATAAGCCATACTTGCATTTTCGATTGACATGGTTTGGGAACTTAGAAAAAATTCGAAAAAACTGTCATATAGCCACAAAAAAAGAAAGCAATGCGTAGTGAGGACTTTGAAAAATTCGAGAGAAAGAAAGCAGTAGTCACATATATTATGATGCTCTATCCCTACCAAATTGTAGTCTCGGATATCCAAAAAATTTCGGTAGATTTGAATGGGACCGCCTCTAGATTGTGTATTTTTTCAAGAGGAATCCAAATCCGGTCGAATAGTGCGAACAGTTCGGGCCGTTTTCGAGTAATCGCCGTTTAAACTTTACAAAAATTTCGAAAAAATCGGAAAAATTTTTAAGTCCTAAGAATCTTCAGAATATCGTGAAACGCAGATCCGTTGGAGATTTTCAGTTTGGAGTCTTATTAACTCTTCGCATAAGTGTCGGCTCGTCGCATATAAGTATCAGAAGGAAAAAAGTCGAAAATACAAGTATGGTCTAATATGATGATGGAAGAATTCTGAGTAAAATGAGCCATACTTGTATTTTTCGTCAATATGGGTCCGGAACTTAGAAAAATTTCGAAAAAGCTATCATGATGAGCCATAAAAAAAGAAAGCAATGCGTAGTGAGGACTTTGAAAAATTCGAGAGAAAGAAAGCAATAGCCACATATTTTGAAATACTCTATCCCTACCAAATTATAGCCTCGGGGAGGGGCTGCATTGGAGGTGTGGCACTTGGGAAAATTTCAAAAAATCGAAAAAATTTTTATATGTGCAAAATGATCGGAATTGTCTGAAACGCAAAGATCCGTTGGAATTTTTTCGATTGGACTTATAGAAGCTAAGGGTCATATAAGGGTCATAAGAAATGACCCTTAGAAATTTACCGAATAAGTATATGAAGGAAGGGTCCTAGAGCAAAATGGTCGATGGATCTGGACTCAGCGTCGAAAATCATTCGAGTCACCGATGGAGTATAATATAACCCTATAACTCGACCTACCTGGGCCCGCCGGAGGGGGGGGGGGAAATGACCCGAAATTGGGCCGAATTCGCACCTCGGAAAATTCCTGCTGACCCGGTTTTTGGCCAAATTTTCGCTCGGAAAATCCCGGAAAACCCGGTTTTTGCCCAAATTTTCCCTCGGAAAATTCCTGCTCGCCCGGATTTTGGCCAAATTTTCGCTCGGAAAAGCCGGAAAATCCTCGGGAAATTCAGCCTCGCCCGGATTTCCGTCCATTGTCCGTCGGAAAATCTCGGAAAATGCCGGAAAATTCTCTGAAAAAGCCGGAAAATTCGGGAAAATGATCAGGAAGAATTTCCGAGTCGAATGAGCCATACCAGCATTTTTCCTCGATATAGGCTGGGAACTTAGAAAAATTTCGGAAAATTCGGAAAATTTTTCAAGTCCTAGAAATGTTTGGAATGTCGAGAAATGCAAAGATCCGCTTGAGTCTCCGCGATTCGAGCCATATTTACCGAATTATAGACCAAAATCTACGATAACCCTTAGGTAACCTAAGATATTCACCGAAAAAGTAGTAGAAAGAAGGGTCGTAGAGGAAAACGGCCGACGGATCTGGATTCAGCGTCGAAATTCCTTCGACCTACCGATCGAACATCATATGTACTAACAGGCTGGGAACTTAGAAAAAATTCGAAAAAATCTGAAAATTTTTCAAGTCCTAGAAATGTTCAGAATCTTGTGAAACGCAAAGATCCGTCGGACATTCTCAGTTTGCAGTGTAATCGAGTCGTCGCACATAGGTGTGCAGCCGTCGCACATAAGGTTGCAGCCTGATTTTCTTAAAAATAACCATTCCTACCCTCCCCCGCCCTCGGGAGTGGCCGACAAGGGGTGTGACCGTGTCCGGGTGAGAAATCTCGAATTTTCTTAAAAAATAACCATTCCTACCCTCCCCCGCCCTCGGGAGTGGCCGACAAGGCGTAATTGAGTCTTCGCACATAAGTGTTGGCTCGTCGCACATAGTTGTCAGCCCGTCGCACATAAGTGTCAGAGTCCAAAACTCGGGAAAATGATCAGGAAGAATTTCCGAGTCGAATGAGCCATACTAGCATTTTTCCTCGATATAGGCTGGGAACTTGGAAAAATTTCGAAAAAATCGGAAAATTTTTCAAGTCCTAGAAATGTTCAGAATCTTGTGAAACGCAAAGATCCGTCGGAGATTTTTAGTTTCGAGTGGTGTATCCTCTGCTAGAGCAATAAGTACTTGCAATCCTTTCAAACTTCAATGGTATAGAGCATCCTTTTTCGGCAGACCAGTCTGTGACCGCCGCTATATTGTCTAGTTTTTCAAGAGGAATCCGAATCCGTTGAATTTGATGCGAAATTTCGGGGCGTTTTCGAGTTATTGCCGTTTCAAATTTAGTCAAAAATCGCCAATTTTCCAAAATGATCAGGAAGAAATTCCGAGTCGAATGAGACACACTTGCATTTTTCCTCGATATAGGCTGGGAACTTAGAAAAATTTCGGAAAATTCGGAAAATTTTTCAAGTCCTAGAAATGTTCACAATCTTCTGAAATGCAAAGATCCGCTGGAGATTTTCAGTTTGCAGTGTAATCAAGTCGTCGCACATAGGTGTGCAGCCGTCGCACATAGGTGTGCAGCCGTCGCACATAAGTTTGCAGCCTGATTTTCTTAAAAATAACCATTCCTACCCTCCCCCGCCCTCGGGAGTGGCCGCCAAGGGGGTGTGACAGTGTCGGGGAGAGAAATCTCGGATTTTCTTAAAAAATAACCATTCCTACCCTCCGCCGCCCTCGGGAGTGGCCGACAACAGGTGAAATACAAAGATCCATCGTAGATTTTCAGTTTGGGACGTAATTGAGTCTTCGCACATAAGTGTTAGCTCGTCGCACATAGTTGTCAGCCCGTCGCACATAAGTGTCAGAGTCCAAAATTCGGGTAAATGCTCAGGATGAAATTCTGAGTCGAATGAGCTGCACTTGTATTTTTTCTTGACATGGACTGGGAACTTAGGAGAATATCGAAAAAATCGAAAAAATTTTCAAGTCCTGGAAATGTTCAGAATCTCGTGAGTTGCAAAGATCCGCCGGAGATTTTCAGTTTCCAGTGATGATAACCCGTCGCACATAGGTGTGCAGCCGTCGCACATAAGTTTGCAGCCTGATTTTCTTAAAAATAACCATTCCTACCCTCCCCCGCCCTCGGGAGGGGCCGACAAGGGGTGAAATACAGAGATCCATCCAAGTTTTTCGGTTCGGGACGTAATTGAGTCTTCGCACATAAGTGTTAGCTCGTCGCACATAGTTGTCAGCCCGTCGCACATAAGTGTGAGAGTCCGAAATTCGGGAAAACGATCGGGAAGAATTTCCGAGTCGAATGAGCCATACTTGCATTTTTTTCAATTTGGGCCGGAAACTTGGAAAAAATTCGAAAAAATCTGAAAATTTTTCAAGTCCTAGAAATGTTCACAATCTTCTGAAATGCAAAGATCCGTCAGAGATTTTTAGTTTCGAGTGGTGTATCCTCTGCTAGAGCAATAGTACTTGCAAACCTTTACATTTTCGTGTAGTATAGTAGCCATTATTTCGGTGGATTTAAACGGGACCGCCGCTATCTTGTGTAGTTTTTCAAGGAGAGTCCAAATCCGTTTGAATCAAGCATAACCTTCGGGCCGTTTTGCTGTAATTCACGTTTGAAATTTATGAAAAAATCGGAAAATTCTTCAAGTGCTAGGAATGATCAGCATCGAATTCTGAGTCGAATGGGCCATACTTGTATTTTTCGTCTATTTCGTCCTACAACTTGGAAAAATTTAGAAAAAATCTGAAAATTTTTCAAGTCCTGGAAATGTTCAGAATCTTGTGAAGCGCAAAGATCCGGTGGAGATTTTCAGTTTGCAGTGTAATCAAGTCGTCGCACATAGGTGCGCAGCCGTCGCACATAGGTGTGCAGCCGTCGCACATAAGTTTGCAGCCTGATTTTCTCAAAAATAACCATTCCTACCCTCCCCCGCCCTCGGGAGGGGCCGACAAGGGGTGAAATACAGAGATCCATCCAAGTTTTTCGGTTTGGGACGTAATTGAGTCTTCGCACATAAGTGTTAGCTCGTCGCACATAGTTGTCAGCCCGTCGCACATAAGTGTCAGAGTCCAAAATTCGGGAAAATGATCAGGAAGAAATTCCGAGTCGAATGAGCCTCACTTGTATTTTTTCTTGACATGGACTGGGAACTTAGGAGAATATCGAAAAATCGAAAAAATTTTCAAGTCCTGGAAATGTTCAGAATCTCGTGAGTCGCAAAGATCCGCTGGAGATTTTCAGTTTCAGTAGTCGCACATAGGTTAACCGTCGCACATAGGTGTGCAGCCGTCGCACATAAGTTTGCAGCCTGATTTTCTTAAAAATAACCATTCCTACCCTCCCCCGCCCTCGGGAGGGGCCGACAAGGTGTGAAATACAGAGATCCATCCAAGATTTTCGGTTTGAGACGTAATTGAGTCTTCGCACATAAGTGTTAGCTCGTCGCACATAGTTGTCAGCCCGTCGCACATAAGTGTCAAAGTCCAAAATTCGGGAAAATGATCAGGAAGAAATTCCGAGTCGAATGAGCCTCACTTGTATTTTTTCTTGACATGGACTGGGAACTTTGGAAAATATCGAAAAAATCGAAAAATTTTTCAAGTCCTGGAAATGTTCAGAATCGCGTGAAACGCAAAGATCCGTTGGAGATTTTCAGTTTGCAGTGTAACCAAGTCGTCGCACATAGGTGTGCAGCCGTCGCACATAGGTGTGCAGCCGTCGCACATAAGTTTGCAGCCTGATTTTCTTAAAAATAACCATTCCTACCCTCCCCCGCCCTCGGGAGGGGCCGACAAGGGGTGAAATACAGAGATCCATCCAAGTTTTTCGGTTCGGGACGTAATTGAGTCTTCGCACATAAGTGTTAGCTCGTCGCACATAGTTGTCAGCCCGTCGCACATAAGTGTCAGAGTCCAAAATTCGGGAAAATGATCAGGAAGAAATTCCGAGTCGAATGAGCCTCACTTGTATTTTTTCTTGACATGGACTGGGAACTTAGGAGAATATCGAAAAAATCGAAAAAATTGTCAAGTGCTAAAAATGTTCAGAATCATGTGGAACGCAAAGATCCGTTGGAGATTTTGAGTTTGGAGTGTATTATTGCCTCTTCGCATATAGGTATCGGCTCGCCGCATATAAGTGTCAGGGAACTTCCAAAATGATCAGCGTCGAATTTTAAGTCGAATGAGCCATGAAAAAAAAGCAATGCGTAGTGAGGACTTTGAAAAATTCGAGAAAAAGAAAGCAATAGCCACATATTTTTTAATACTCTATCCCTACCAAATTACTGCCTCGGGGAGGGGCTGCAGTGGGGAGTGTGGCACTTGTAACAATTTCCCAAAAAACGGAAAATACGTGTATAGTCCAAAATGATCAGCGTCGAATTCTGGGTCGATAAGCCATACTTGCATTTTCGATTGACATGGTTTGGGAACTTAGAAAAAATTCGAAAAAACTGTCATATAGCCACAAAAAAAGAAAGCAATGCGTAGTGAGGACTTTGAAAAATTCGAGAGAAAGAAAGCAGTAGTCACATATATTATGATGCTCTATCCCTACCAAATTGTAGTCTCGGATATCCAAAAAATTTCGGTAGATTTGAATGGGACCGCCTCTAGATTGTGTATTTTTTCAAGAGGAATCCAAATCCGGTCGAATAGTGCGAACAGTTCGGGCCGTTTTCGAGTAATCGCCGTTTAAACTTTACAAAAATTTCGAAAAAATCGGAAAAATTTTTAAGTCCTAAGAATCTTCAGAATATCGTGAAACGCAGATCCGTTGGAGATTTTCAGTTTGGAGTCTTATTAACTCTTCGCATAAGTGTCGGCTCGTCGCATATAAGTATCAGAAGGAAAAAAGTCGAAAATACAAGTATGGTCTAATATGATGATGGAAGAATTCTGAGTAAAATGAGCCATACTTGTATTTTTCGTCAATATGGGTCCGGAACTTAGAAAAATTTCGAAAAAGCTATCATGATGAGCCATAAAAAAAGAAAGCAATGCGTAGTGAGGACTTTGAAAAATTCGAGAGAAAGAAAGCAATAGCCACATATTTTGAAATACTCTATCCCTACCAAATTATAGCCTCGGGGAGGGGCTGCATTGGAGGTGTGGCACTTGGGAAAATTTCAAAAAATCGAAAAAATTTTTATATGTGCAAAATGATCGGAATTGTCTGAAACGCAAAGATCCGTTGGAATTTTTTCGATTGGACTTATAGAAGCTAAGGGTCATATAAGGGTCATAAGAAATGACCCTTAGAAATTTACCGAATAAGTATATGAAGGAAGGGTCCTAGAGCAAAATGGTCGATGGATCTGGACTCAGCGTCGAAAATCATTCGAGTCACCGATGGAGTATAATATAACCCTATAACTCGACCTACCTGGGCCCGCCGGAGGGGGGGGGGGAAATGACCCGAAATTGGGCCGAATTCGCACCTCGGAAAATTCCTGCTGACCCGGTTTTTGGCCAAATTTTCGCTCGGAAAATCCCGGAAAACCCGGTTTTTGCCCAAATTTTCCCTCGGAAAATTCCTGCTCGCCCGGATTTTGGCCAAATTTTCGCTCGGAAAATCCCGGAAAACCCGGTTTTTGCCCAAATTTTCCCTCGGAAAATTCCTGCTCGCCCGGATTTTGGCCAAATTTTCGCTCGGAAAAGCCGGAAAATCCTCGGGAAATTCAGCCTCGCCCGGATTTCCGTCCATTGTCCGTCGGAAAATCTCGGAAAATGCCGGAAAATTCTCTGAAAAAGCCGGAAAATTCGGGAAAATGATCAGGAAGAATTTCCGAGTCGAATGAGCCATACCAGCATTTTTCCTCGATATAGGCTGGGAACTTAGAAAAATTTCGGAAAATTCGGAAAATTTTTCAAGTCCTAGAAATGTTTGGAATGTCGAGAAATGCAAAGATCCGCTTGAGTCTCCGCGATTCGAGCCATATTTACCGAATTATAGACCAAAATCTACGATAACCCTTAGGTAACCTAAGATATTCACCGAAAAAGTAGTAGAAAGAAGGGTCGTAGAGGAAAACGGCCGACGGATCTGGATTCAGCGTCGAAATTCCTTCGACCTACCGATCGAACATCATATGTACTAACAGGCTGGGAACTTAGAAAAAATTCGAAAAAATCTGAAAATTTTTCAAGTCCTAGAAATGTTCAGAATCTTGTGAAACGCAAAGATCCGTCGGACATTCTCAGTTTGCAGTGTAATCGAGTCGTCGCACATAGGTGTGCAGCCGTCGCACATAAGGTTGCAAGCCTGATTTTCTTAAAAATAACCATTCCTACCCTCCCCGCCCTCGGGAGTGGCCGACAAGGGTGTGACCGTGTCCGGGTGAGAAATCTCGAATTTTCTTAAAAATAACCATTCCTACCCTCCCCCGCCCTCGGGAGTGGCCGACAAGGCGTAATTGAGTCTTCGCACATAAGTGTTGGCTCGTCGCACATAGTTGTCAGCCCGTCGCACATAAGTGTCAGAGTCCAAAACTCGGGAAAATGATCAGGAAGAATTTCCGAGTCGAATGAGCCATACTAGCATTTTTCCTCGATATAGGCTGGGAACTTGGAAAAATTTCGAAAAAATCGGAAAATTTTTCAAGTCCTAGAAATGTTCAGAATCTTGTGAAACGCAAAGATCCGTCGGAGATTTTTAGTTTCGAGTGGTGTATCCTCTGCTAGAGCAATAAGTACTTGCAATCCTTTCAAACTTCAATGGTATAGAGCATCCTTTTTCGGCAGACCAGTCTGTGACCGCCGCTATATTGTCTAGTTTTTCAAGAGGAATCCGAATCCGTTGAATTTGATGCGAAATTTCGGGGCGTTTTCGAGTTATTGCCGTTTCAAATTTAGTCAAAAATCGCCAATTTTCCAAAATGATCAGGAAGAAATTCCGAGTCGAATGAGACACACTTGCATTTTTCCTCGATATAGGCTGGGAACTTAGAAAAATTTCGGAAAATTCGGAAAATTTTTCAAGTCCTAGAAATGTTCACAATCTTCTGAAATGCAAAGATCCGCTGGAGATTTTCAGTTTGCAGTGTAATCAAGTCGTCGCACATAGGTGTGCAGCCGTCGCACATAGGTGTGCAGCCGTCGCACATAGGTGTGCAGCCGTCGCACATAAGTTTGCAGCCTGATTTTCTTAAAAATAACCATTCCTACCCTCCCCCGCCCTCGGGAGTGGCCGCCAAGGGGGTGTGACAGTGTCGGGGAGAGAAATCTCGGATTTTCTTAAAAAATAACCATTCCTACCCTCCGCCGCCCTCGGGAGTGGCCGACAACAGGTGAAATACAAAGATCCATCGTAGATTTTCAGTTTGGGACGTAATTGAGTCTTCGCACATAAGTGTTAGCTCGTCGCACATAGTTGTCAGCCCGTCGCACATAAGTGTCAGAGTCCAAAATTCGGGTAAATGCTCAGGATGAAATTCTGAGTCGAATGAGCTGCACTTGTATTTTTTCTTGACATGGACTGGGAACTTAGGAGAATATCGAAAAAATCGAAAAAATTTTCAAGTCCTGGAAATGTTCAGAATCTCGTGAGTTGCAAAGATCCGCCGGAGATTTTCAGTTTGCAGTGTAATCAAGTCGTCGCACATAGGTGTGCAGCCGTCGCACATAGGTGTGCAGCCGTCGCACATAAGTTTGCAGCCTGATTTTCTAAAAATAACCATTCCTACCCTCCCCCGCCCTCGGGAGGGGCCGACAAGGGGTGAAATACAGAGATCCATCCAAGTTTTTCGGTTCGGGACGTAATTGAGTCTTCGCACATAAGTGTTAGCTCGTCGCACATAGTTGTCAGCCCGTCGCACATAAGTGTCAGAGTCCAAAATTCGGGAAAATGATCAGGAAGAAATTCCGAGTCGAATGAGCCTCACTTGTATTTTTTCTTGACATGGACTGGGACCTTAGGAAAATATCGAAAAAATCGAAAAAATTTTCAAGTCCTGGAAATGTTCAGAATCTTGTGAAGCGCAAAGATCCGGTGGAGATTTTCAGTTTGCAGTGTAAGCAAGTCGTCGCACATAGGTGTGCAGCCGTCGCACATAGGTGTGCAGCCGTCGCACATAAGTTTGCAGCCTGATTTTCTTAAAAAATAACCATTCCTACCCTCCCCCGCCCTCGGGAGTGGGCCGAAAAGGAGTGAATACTAAGATCATCCGATAAGTTTTCCGTTTCAGACGTAACTGTCTTCGCAACATAAGTGTCAGCTCGTCGCACTAGTTGTCAGCCCGTCGCACCATAAGGGTAAGAGTCCAAAACTTCGGGAAAATGATCGGGAAGATTTCCGAGTCGAATGAGCCATACTTTGCATTTTTTTCAATTTTGGCCGGGAATTCGAAAAAATCGAAAAAAGTTTCAAGTCCTGGAAATGTTCAAGATCGTGTAAACGCAAGGATCCGTTGGAGATTTTCAAGTTTGCTGTAACCAAGTCGTCCGCACATAGGTGTGCAGCCGTCGCACATAGGTGTGCAGCCGTCCGCACATAAGTTCGCAGTCGGATTTTCTTAAAAATAACCATTCCTACCCACCCCGCCCTCGGGAGTGGCCGCCAAGGGTGTTACAGTGTCGGGGTGAGATATTTTCACAGGCTATAGTCTCGAGCTAATCGGACGAAAATAATTTGTTATACGATAAGAGAATATATCCTCGTAATATTTTCAGTATTAAAATAAGGTTCATACGGACTTAGAAAAATTTCGGAAAAATCGAGAAAAATTTTATGTGCTAGAAATGTTCAGAATTCTCTGAAACGCAAAGATCAGTCGAGTAAATCTAAGGTTCATATGGAATTCCTAAGGGTCATTTGGACTTGAAAAAATTTCGAAAAATCGAGAAAAATTTTATGTGCTAGAAATGTTCAGAATTCTCTCAAACGTAAAGATCTGTCTGTGGAACTATATCAATCCGACTTATAGCTAAGGTTTATATAAGGTTCATACGTTATCGCCCTTCGAAACTTACCGAAAAAAGGTAAGAAGGAAGGGTCCTAGAGCAAAATGGTCGACGGATTCGGACTCAGCATCGAAAATCCTTCGACCCTCCGAAAATGTTTACCCTACAAACCCACCCGCAGAAGAAGAAACGGCGGCAACAAGTCAAAAACGTGAAGTTGAGAGGTCACAAGTGAGTTGGAATAATGTAATTTTTTCATGATAAACATTGAAATTGCTACTCTAATAATAATTGTATTCATATACAGATCGAACCGTCTACCAAAAAAATTAAGGTCGTAACCAACGATTTGTTGAGATGCGCGCCACCTGCGGGTCCGACCGCAAAAGCAGCCACGAGAGAGAGCTTCAGCACCCGCGAAGAAAAGCTGTTGATCCGCTACCTTCTCACGAAGAAGACGGAGTTGCAGTCTGGCAAAAAAGTCAGAAATCTGTGGACGGGAGCCGTTGACTTCTTGAAGAAGAATGGGGTCCATAAAACAGTAGCCACGGTGCGAAACAAGGCCAAACGAATATCCGCCATGCCTCTTAACGCCATAGCAGCCAAGTATGGCCTTACGAAAGAGGATGCTGCGGTTTTAAACAAGGCCTGGAAATAATGTGCGCGAGTGATCGGACGCCCACCACAGTGCCGTTCCAAGTGCGCGAGTGACCGGACGCCCACCATAGTGCCGGTTATGGTAATGGACGCCCACCACAGTGCCGTTGCAAGTGCGCGAGTAACCGGACGCCCACCATAGTGCCGGTTATGGTAATGGACGCCCACCACAGTGCCGTTGCAAGTGTGCGAGTAACCGGACGCCCACTATAGTGCCGTTACGCCTACCATCGTGCCGTTTAAGCCGAATCGGTGGGTAAAGCAGCCTTAACAATATTGTTATGCCGGTCCCAAGCCCGGAGAAATGCTGAGGGCCCACTCTTATATTTTAGAATTTCTGAATTCTTAGGAAAATTTCAACAAAATTAAGAAATTTCGCAAGTCATGGAAATGTTCAGAATCTCGTGAAACGTAAAGATCCCGTGTGATTTTCAGCTTGGAGAAGAAAGTCTCGGAATTCCTTAAAAAATACTCATTCCTACCCTCCCCCGCCCTCGAAGGTAGCCGACAATGGGTGTTACAGTTTCGGGGGGTTTCCGGATTGGGCTGAGAAAACTCAAAAATTCGGGAAAATGATCAGGAAGAATTTCCGAGTCGAAAGAGCCATACTAGTATTTTTCCTCGATATAGGCTGGGAACTTAGAAAAAATTCGAAAAAATCGAAAATATTTTCAAGTCCTAGAAATGTTCAGAATCTTGTGAAACGCAAAGATCCGTCGGACATTCTCAGTTTGCAGTGTAATCAAGTCGTCGCACATAGGTGTGCAGCCGTCGCACATAAGTTTGCAGCCTGATTTTCTTAAAAATAACCATTCCTACCCTCCCCCGCCCTCGGGAGAGGCCGACAAGGGGTAAAATACAGAGATCCATCCAAGTTTTTCGGTTTGGGACGTAATTGAGTCTTCGCACATAAGTGTTAGCTCGTCGCACATAGTTGTCAGCCCGTCGCACATAAGTGTCACAGTCCAAAATTCGGGAAAATGATCAGGAAGAAATTCCGAGTCGAATGAGCCTGACTTGTATTTTTTCATGACATGGACTGGGAACTTAGGAAAATATCGAAAAAATCGAAAAATTTTCAAGTCCTGGAAATGTTCAGAATCTTGTGAAACGCAAAGATCCGTTGGAGATTTTCAGTTTGCAGTGTAACCAAGTCGTCGCACATAGGTGTGCAGCCGTCGCACATAGGTGTGCAGCCGTCGCACATAAGTTTGCAGCCTGATTTTCTTAAAAATAACCATTCCTACCCTCCCCCGCCCTCGGGAGGGGCCGACAAGGGGTGAAATACAGAGATCCATCCAAGATTTTCGGTTTGAGACGTAATTGAGTCTTCGCATATAAGTGTTAGCTCGTCGCACATAGTTGTCAGCCCGTCGCACATAAGTGTCACAGTCCAAAATTCGGGAAAATGCTCAGGATGAAATTCTGAGTCGAATGTGCCACACTTGTATTTTTTCTTGAAATGGTCTGGGAACTTGGAAAAATTTCGAAAAAATCTGATAATTTTTCAAGTCCTAGAAATGTTCACAATCTTCTGAAATGCAAAGATCCGTCGGAGATTTTTAGTTTGGAGTAGTGCATTCTATGCTAGAGCAATAGTACTTGCAAACCTTTACATTTTCGTAGTATAGTAGCCATTATTTCGGTGGATTTCAACGGGACCGCCGCTATCTTGTACAGTTTTTCAAGGAGAGTCCAAATCCGTTTGAATCAAGCATAACCTTCGGGCCGTTTTGCTGTAATTCACGTTTGAAATTTATGAAAAAATCGGAAAATTCTTCATGTTCCAAGAATGATCAGCGTCGAATTCTGAGTCGAATGAGCCACACTTGCATTTTTTTCAATTTGGGCCGGGAACTTGGAAAAATTTCGAAAAAATCTGAAAATTTTTCAAGTCCTAGAAATGTTCACAATCTTCTGAAATGCAAAGATCCGCTTGAGTCTCAGCGATCCGGGCCAAATTTACCGAATTATAGACAAAAATCTACAATAACCCTTAGGTAACCTAAGAAATTCACCGAAAAAGTAGTAGAAAGAAGGGTCGTAGCGGAAAACGGCCGACGGATCTGGATTCAGCGTCGAAATTCCTTCGACCTACCGATAGAACATCATATATACTAACCGGCTGGGAACTTAGAAAAAATTCGAAAAAATCATAGGTGTGCAGCCGTCGCACATAAGTTCGCAGTCGGATTTTCTTAAAAATAACCATTCCTACCCTCCCCCGCCCTCGGGAATGGCCGACAAGGGGTGTGACAGTGTCGGGGTGAGAAATCTCGAATTTTCTTAAAAAATAACCATTCCTACCCTCCGCCGCCCTCGGGAGTGGCCGACAAGGGGTGTTACAGTGTCGGGGGTGTTTTCTGAGATTCTTATTAGTAAATACCCATACTTTTCATCGAATTTCGGCCCAACGAAGGTGCCATTCGATAGAGCTCGGCAAGACCTTTCATATGACATGGATACCCCATGACTAGGACTTGTAATAATATAACAATACATGGTTTTCTAAGTATTTTGTAGTTTTTTGACTGAATACCCATAGTTTTCATCGACTTTGGAAAAAAGTAGGGTACCTTTGGATAGAGCTCGGTCAGTTCTTTCATATGACTTGGATACCCCATGGTTCATAGCTACTTATTCTGAATAAAAAACGATTAAACGGCAAAAATTGTCATTTTTACTGATTCTTGTGAGTAAATACCCATACTTTTCATAGAATTAAGGTCTGCCATCTATGGCAGTCGATAGTGCATCAAAATATCTGTCATATGACATGGATACCCCATGACTAGGACTTGTAATAATATGACTAGGACTTGTAATAATATGACAATAGAAGGTTTTCTAAGTATTTTAGTTTTTTGACGGAATACCCATACTTTTCACCGAGTTTCGGCCCAACGAAGGTGCCATTCGATAGAGCTCGGCAAGACCTTTCATATGACATGGATACCCCATGACTAGGACTTGTAATAATATGACTAGGACTTGTAATAATATGACAATAGAAGGTTTTCTAAGTATTTTAGTTTTTTGACGGAATACCCATACTTTTCACCGAAATTCGGCCCAACGAAGGTGCCATGCGATAGAGCTCGGCAAGACCTTTCATATGACCTGGATACCCGATGAATCCACCGAATGTGTGGGCCCTTGACACACCCCATAATACTCTAATCCTACCAAGTATTGGCCTCGGGGAGAGGCTGTGGTGGGGTGTGAGCGACTGCCAAAAATTTCATAATACTCTAATCCTACCAAGTATTGGCCTCGGGGAGAAGCTGTGGTGGGGTGTGATCGACAGCCAAATATTTTATAATACTCTAATCCTACCAAGTATTGGCCTCGGGGAGAGGCTGTGGTGGGGTGTTATAGGGTTATAGGGTTATATATATCGTATTTTGTTAATAGATATCGTATCGTCCTCACTACGCATTGCTTTCCATTTCGCTCAAATCCATTCAAATCTGTTTTCGAGACTGCTGATTTGGCCGATATTGTAAAACTTCACTAAGCTCAAGCAAGTCAAGAGACTAAACGTGTTTTTCAACAACTGCTCTTACATGATCTAGCTGACAACAAACCCATCGGCAGCCTAAAGTTGTGTGTAATTGGCATAGCAATTACATTATACTTGTAGAGTCCACGTTGATAAATTGGATTACAAAAACCGACTGTCACTGGGTGCACAGATTCTCAAATACAGTGCAACCAAGCAACAATCAATGCTCGAATCCAAATATTTCAGCACAAGTCCTTCAGCGACATCTTCTTCGTACCTACCGTAAGATAGGGTCACACGCGAGAACATACAAGTCCTTCAGCGACGTTACATATATATTAATCGTTGCCGGAAGAAAGCATTGGAATAACTCAAAAACGAGCATTACATAGGAACACCGGAGATAGGAGCCCGAGGAATTGATACTTCCACTTCCCTTTGCTGAGTACGATATTCTTTAGAGCACGAGAAACAAAAATTCATTATCCTTCCAGCTTCGGAAGCGACAGCATCGGTGAAAAATTCTAGTGTGTCGTCATGCACCATTGGACTCCGCCAACCCCCCCTGACTCCACCGACTCGGAGTTTTCAGTGGACGATGACATGGAGCCGGTAGAGTTGCGGGATGAAGAGCTCCCTCGTCTTCGGAGATTCGGCCGAGATGAAATTGAACAGTTTTGGTTGAATCTCCCAAGAGTGGACGATCTTTATAGCTCCCTTCGGACTCATATTTACGCATTCATTCTAGGTGCTCTCGTGGCGTATGCCATTTATTGTATGCTAAGAATTTAATTTCTTTAATGAGTTTGAGAGAAAAAACCAAATAACAAAAAAAAACAAAAAAAAACAAAAAAAAAACAAAAAAACAAAAAAAAAAACAAAAAAACAAAAAAAAAACAAAAAAAAACAAAAAAAAACAAAAAAAAACAAAAAAAAAACAAAAAACAAAAAAAAAATGGCCCCGGAACCCGCTCCACCTCCCCGCGGTCGGGGCCGGGTTACGCTAAGAGAGGGGGCTTTTAAAGGGTTGGGTTTGCTATAGGATTCAAGCTTATTTTAAAGGCATAGCAGTTACTTCTATAAAATAACCTTGGACCCTATAGCAATTTTTAAAAAACTGAAAAATTTTAAAAAATTTCGAAAATTTTAAATATAGCTGGAAATGATCAGGAACAAATTCTGAGTCGAATGAGCCATACTTGTATTTTTCCTTAATAGGGAAAAATACTTAGTAAAATTTCGAAAAAATTGAAAAAATTTTCAAGTCCTACAAATGTTCAGAATTTTGTGAAACACAAAGATCCGCTGGAATTTCCGAGATTGGATAAGCGGAAGTGGGTCAAATTTTTAATTGAAAATTTTCATGGTCGGAAAAAATTCTCGAGATTTTTCTGAAAATTTTTCGATTAGAGACCCATGGTCCAAAACGCTTCCTTCATGGTCAAAATGGACTTTGAAAAAAATCGAAAAAATAATGGGCATATGAAATGTTCAGAATTTCGTGAAACGTAGAGATCCGGTGGAATTTCCGAGATCTGATCACCGGAAGTGGGTTAAATTTTGAGTTGAAATTTTTCAAGGCTGGAAAAAATTCTCCAAATTTTTCTGATCATTTTTCAATTAGGAACTTGGGTCCCAAAATGCTTCCTTCATGGTCCAAAATGACCATAAGGGTAGAAAATGACCATTTATTCCATAAGGGGTGGTGGGGGGGGGGTAATATAGTATATGGTTGGAAAGGTCTTCGAGCGCTGGTCAATAATCCGTGGTCAAAACATAACTTATAGGGTATATTTAACATAGTAGGGTATGATATATCATATAAGGGGTGAGGGGGGGGGTAACATAGTATATGGTTGGAAAGGTCTTCGAGCGCTGGTCAATAATCCGTGGTCAAAACATAACTTATAGGGTATATTTAACATAGTAGGGTATGATATATCATATAAGGGGTGAGGGGGGGGGGGTAACATAGTATATGGTTGGAAAGGTCTTCGAGCGCTGGTCAATAATCCGTGGTCAAAACATAACTTATAGGGTATATTTAACATAGTAGGGTATGATATATCATATAAGGGGTGAGGGGGGGGGGGTAACATAGTATATGGTTGGAAAGGTCTTCGAGCGCTGGTCAATAATCCGTGGTCAAAACATAACTTATAGGGTATATTTAACATAGTAGGGTATGATATATCATATAAGGGGTGAGGGGGGGGGGGTAACATAGTATATGGTTGGAAAGGTCTTCGAGCGCTGGTCAATAATCCGTGGTCAAAACATAACTTATAGGGTATATTTAACATAGTAGGGTATGATATATCATATAAGGGGTGGTGGGGGGGGGGTAATATAGTACATGGTTGGAAAGGCCTTCGACCGCTGGTCAATAATCCGTGGTCATAACATAACTTATAGGGCATATTTAACATAGTAGGGGTCGATATCTCGGAATCTAAGCGGTGGAGGGGGTGGGGTAGGGGGGTCCATTCGACCGGGCATCCAAAATTCTATAAGGGGGGGGGTCCATATACCCCCCCTGTCCCTACACACCCTAAACCCCTATAACCATTCCTACCCTCCCCCGCCCACGGGAGTGGCCGACTATGGGGTGCTGCAGTGTCGGGGTGAGAAATCTCGGATTTTCTTAAAAAATAACCATTCCTACCCTCCCCCGCCCTCGGGAGGGGCCGACAAGGGGTGAAATACAGAGATCCATCCAAGATTTTCGGTTTGGGACGTAATTGAGTCTTCGCACATAAGTGTTAGCTCGTCGCACATAGTTGTCAGCCCGTCGCACATAAGTGTCAGAGTCCAAAATTCGGGTAAATGCTCAGGATGAAATTCTGAGTCGAATGTGCCACACTTGTATTTTGTTCAATTTGGGTCTAGAACTTAGAAAAATTTCGAAAAAATCTGACAATTTTTCAAGTCCTAGAAATGCTCAGAATCTTCTGAAACGCAAAGATCCGTCGGAGATTTTTAGTTTAAAGTGGTGTATCCTCTGCTACAGCAATAAGTACTTGCAATCCTTTCAAACTTCAATGTATAGAGCATCCTTTTTCGGCAGACCAGTCTGGGACCGCCGCTATATTGTGTAGTTTTGCATGAGGAATCCGAATCCGTTCGAGTTGCAGCAAAATTTCGGGGCGTTTTCGAGTAATTGCCGTTTCAAAGTTAGTCACAAATCGCCATTTTTGGAAAATGATCTGGAAGAAATTCTGAGTCGAATGAGCCGCACTTGCATTTTTCGTCAATATTGAACCGAGAACTTAGAAAAAATTCGGAAAAGCTCGAAAACACATTAGGTTAGCATAGGGTTACGATTAAAAAAATTAAAATAAGGTCATACAAATGATCGGGGATGAATTTCCGATCGATTTAGATTAGGTTAGCATTTGGTTAGCATTTGGTTAGCATTTGGTTAGCCTCGAATAATTTTGTGAATAATGGACCTAGACTAAAATGGACAACGGATTCGGACTCAGAAGAAAATTTCCAACAATCCCACCGATTGGTATCCTAAACCCACAAATTTCATGGAGTTTCGAAGAAAATCCTGGGAAAATCAGCTTTCCCATCTAGCAATCAAAAATTGGATGGCAGAAATCGATTCAGCTGATGAAATTCTATTGTAATCCAGCATAAAATATGTGATTACTCCAGGAAAAGCTGGGCTGTGCAGCGAAAAACCCTTAAATTCCATGGATTTTGAAAAATAATCCTGGGAAAATTGGCTTTCCCTTCGCGCAATCAAAAATTGGATAGGGATAATCGATTCAGCGAATGAAATTCTATTAGAATCCAGTGTAAAATATGTGATAGGTCCAGGAAAAGCTGGGCTGTGCAGCGAAAAACCTTAAATTTCATGGATTTTGAAAGAAAATCCTGGGAAAATTGACTTTCCCTTCGCGCAATCAAAAATTGGATAGGGGTAATCGATTTAGCGGATGAAATTCTATTAGAATCCGGTGTAAAATATATGATAGGTCCAGGAAAAGCTTGCTGTACAACGAAAAACCCTGAAATTTCATGGTATTTCGAAGAAAGTCCTGGAAAATTCGAGTTTCCCTTCGGGAAATAAAAAATAGGATGGCGGGAAAAGTCGAAATGACATGTATAGTTGAGAATGATCAGCGTCGAATTTTGAGTCGAATGAGCCATACTTGTATTTTTCAGCAATGTGGCCGAACTTTGAAAAACTTGAAATATTTTTCAAGACCTGGAAATGTTCAGAATCTCCTGAAACACAAAGATCCGTTGGAATTTCCGAGATTGGGTAAGCGGAACTGGGTTAAATTTTTAGTTGAAAATTTTCATAGTCGGAAAAAATTCTCGAGATGTTTCCGACTATTTTTCGATCAGACACCATGGGTCCAAAATGCCTCCTTCATGGCCAAAATTGACTTTGAAAAATTTCGAAAAAATAGTGGGGATATGAAATGTTCAGAATCTCTTGATAAACAAATAACCGGTGGAATTTCCGAGATCCGATGAGCGGAAGTGGGTCAAATTTTGAGTTGAAAACTTATGGTCGGAAAACATTCTCGAGATGTTTCTGATAATTTTTCGATCAGACACCATGGGTCCAAAATGCCTCCTTCATGGTTAAAATTGACTTTAAAAAATTTCGAAAAAATAATGGGTAAATGAAATGTTCAGAATTTCGTGAAACGTAAAGATCCGTTGGGAAATCCGAGATCGGATGAGCGGAAGTCAGTTAACTTTCGAGTTGAAAATTTTCATGGTCACAAAAAATTCTCGAAATGTTTCTGATCATTTTTCGATCAGACACCATGGGTCCAAAATGCCTCCTTCATGGTCAAAATTGACTTTGAAAAAATTAGAAAAAATAATGAGGAATTGAAATGTTCAGAATCTCTTGATAAACAACGATCCGGTGGAAATTCCGAGATAGGATGACCGGAAGTGGGTCAAATTTTGAGTCGAAAATTTTTATGGTCGGAAAAAATTCTCGAGACGTTTCTGACCATTTTTTGATCAGACACCATGGATCCAAAATGCCTCCTTCATGGTCAAAATTGACTTTGAAAAATTTCGGGTCGTGGCAATGGGTTGGGGGCATGGGGGCTGGGGCGGAGCATCGGAGGTGTTGTTTGCAGGGACGTGGCAATGGGCGGAACATCGGGGGTGTGATTTGCAGGGGCGTAGCAATGGGTGGGGCATGGGGGTGGGCGGAGCATCGGAGATGTGGTTTGCAGGGGTGGGGCAATGGGCGGGGGTATCGTGGAGCGTGCGGGTGTGTTCTGCGGGGGCGGGGCAATGGAGGGAAGTTGCGCTGTAGAGGCGGAGGTGTTGGGGAGAGGGGCGTGGTGGGGTGGAGGGTGGGGGAGGGGCGTGGTTGGGTGGAGGGGTGGGAAAAAAAACCGTAAAAAATACTATATATAGTCTCGCGCGCAGGCGGGGTGGCCGCGGCATCGAAACCCGGTGAAAATCCGTATTGTCCGCAATCAAGCCGCGAAAAATGGGCTTACCCCAGGGATTTTCCGAAATTTTCTTGTGGCTTCGGGAAGAGGGTCGCTTGTTCTACCGAAATCCGGGGTAAAATTTCCCCCCTCCCGGCATCACGGAAATGGCAACTGATCCCTGTAATCGAACTGCTGCCAAGGAAGTCATAACTACAGCCACAGAGTCGATATCCGCACATTTGTTAAGGGAGGCATACTCGTCAGAACTAATTCGTCTTATCCCTTTCGAATAGTCGTATAATCTATAATTATTGTGTATTAGAACCTATAGCTGCATCGCTGGAATTTGTCCCATATACATATTTAATGCAGTTTACTTTGGTGGCAGAGTCGATTCTGTCAAATCCAGCTTTTCAAGGTTTAACTCGTTTGCCTGTATATACATTAAAAATTAGTAATATAACGTATCAACTATGACAAAATTATTCTGGAATAAATTATAGGGTTATAGGGTTTTAGGGAAGGGATTTCATTCAAATTAGATATTGAATTACAAACTATAAACTTACGTTAGCCTCATCGTCAAGTAAACGCGCGCGTTTAGGAGCTGGTCCTGCCGACACTTTGGATCGAGACAATCTTTTCGAGGAAGTTTGGCTATGGATGAATTGCCATACATAAGAAAAGAGCTAATACGATACGAAATCAAGGGGCGCGGTAGCGCCTCGATGGCAAGTATAAGGTACGTCAGTACGTACGCCGCCGTCGGGCGCTAGCCAGACCCTATATACGTCTCATAGGCACTGTTGGAGATGTGACATTCGGTTTTCTTCGTATTAAGAGCTTTGTTTCTCACTTATGAGCACTCAAATGAAAGCTTGGAATAAAACTAGCAAAATTACTTCAGGGTCATATCTTGTGAAAAGGCTTCTATCAAAAGATATTGTGAAGTGAAAGTTCGGGATCACGAATTCCTCAACGCGAAAATTCTTCTCCCGGAGAAAATGTTCTCCGCGGAAATACGTCATCGTGTGACGTCAGCCCTACGTTTATATTACTATATTGTATTGCTTGCATGTATACAGTTCATATAACTGTAACTGTGTTTTATAATTATGTTGCATACTCATGATAATAGGCTAGATTAGATAAGTATTTAGTTTTTTATAATAATAAAATATACATACAATACATGAAAGAATGAAAGAACTGATTCTTTGTTAAAAAATACCCTTTTATTTTTCAGGTTTTTCAGATTATAAAGGAAATAACTTTTTTGTGATTTTGTGATGACAAGTTAGGAGGTTACGCAACTGTCATGTTATAAGGGAAGGAATGCCTGTGAGAAGCTAGTGATGTGAAAAATGTTTTTTCAAGATTTATAATTATTATATAAGTTCAGAAGACAAGTGGTTTCCAAGTTTTTCTCAATTTTAAGAGTGCGAATAAACTAAGTTTCCAGATGTATCGAGACTTTTTCCAAGGGAAAAATGTTTTGTTTTATAAGGTAACGAGAACTTATGAAGGCATACATCTATCATGTTATAGAAGAAAAGAATTTTCTTGGGACGTGAAAAGCTAGTGAAAGTGTTGTGTTTTTTAAGTATCAAGAAAGTTTTTTGGGTGGTTATGCAACTGTTACAAAATTTTTTACTTTTCCTTTCGTCTCCTGGGAGGTAGACTCTCCGGTTGTGTCTCGAAAGGGATCCTTATGACCAGCTAGTGAAAGTGTTGTGTTTTCATCATTTAAGTATCAAGAAAGTTTGTGCAGAATTCTCAGTTTATAAGTGCTCATGACAAGCTAGTGAAACTATTATATTAACATTGTTCCAGAATTGAAGAAAATTTTTACAGATTCTTCAGATTATATGAGGAAATAAGTATTTTGTGATGTGACAAGCTGGTTAAGTGCGTTTACTATATTCCTCGATTGCTGATCTTCTTGTGAATAATTGTTAACTTTTCCTTTCGTCTCCTGGGAGGTAGACTCTCCGGCTGTGTCTCGAAAGGGATCCTTATGACCAGCTAGTGAAAGTGTTTTATTTTCATCGTTCAAGAATCGAAGAAAATTTTTACAGAATCTTCAGATTATATAAGAAAATAGCTATTTTGCGTTGTGTCAAACTAATGAAGTGTTAAGAATATTTATCTTTCATGCTAGAAGTTTGTGCAGTTGTTGAAATGGATATGAATAATTATTAAATTTCCTTTCGTCTCCTGGGAGGTAAACTCTCAGGCTATGTATCGAAAGGAATCCTTATGACCAGCTAGTGAAAGTGTTTTATTTTTATTGTTCAGGAATGGAAGAAAATTTTTATAGAATTTTCAGATTATATAAGGAAATTACTATTATGTGATGTGATAAGCTAGTGAAGTTTTAAGAATATTTATCTTTCATGCTGGAAATTTGTGCAGTGGTTGAAATGGATATGAATAATTATTAACTTTTCCTATCGTCTCCTGGGAGGTAGACTCTCAGGCTATGAATCGAAAGGGATCCTTATGACCAGCTAGTGAGTGTTCTATTTTCATCGTTCAAGAATCGAAGAAAAGATTTATAGAATTTTCAAATTAATAAGGAAATAATTTTCTTGTAATGTGACAAGCTAGTGATGTGTTACGAATATTCATCTTGCTTTATGAAACAGCAATTTTACACAATAATCAGCATGGATGGATATAATAATTTGGATATTAAATCTAGAATACCTGCACAGCTTAAGTGTTGAGTAAATTAATTTTTTTCTTATAAATAAATAAGAATAATTTTTCAATTTTTTTTCTTCATTTTATTTTTTATTTTCTAATTTTGTGGAGGAACAATGTCTCCTTGAGGAGCATTGTCTCCTTGTACAGCATTATCTGCTGGCACATCTTGTATGGCATCATCGTCCTCTCCCTCATATCTATTGTATTGGCGTCGAGGCCTTTGACGTCTGACCTGGTCAGAACATGTTTGCTCCACGTTCGACATGGCCACGAAGCTCATAAAATCCGCCAATTTTTGAGGTTTTGCTGATAGGGGTTCAGCCTCCTTCTTCTAAAGTTTCTTGAACTCCTACCAGCCCTCGTGCCTCTTCTGCCTAAAGGATACAATTATTATTTATTATTTTTTTTGCTTAAATATATTAAGTATTTTAAATACCAAATAATAAATTGGTCCTGTACCTTGATTGCCATAGTTGTTGTTCTTGCCATTGTTGTTGGCTGCACCAGCTCCTGCTAAATTACAAAAATATGTAATTATTAATTTAGTTTTACTGGGTGGCGTATAAAGGCCTATAGAGGGATATGGATCCAAGTCTCCTTTGACTAGCTGGTTTCCAAATCTCAATTATGTGATACATAATAATTTTTATATTTACCATTTACATCAATTTGCATCTGGTTCGGCATTATTATTTTCTGAAAATGAAAAATGAGTTTGAAAGTTTAGTAACAATTTATAACATATATTATGTGTGGATGATTCTCTGACAAATTCTAGCTTTCCAGAAAACGTACAAATACATTTGTTCTGTAGAAAGATATGTTTATTTATGTTTATAAATTAATTTATAACAAGTATTTTGAGACTAAGTTTAAATTGTAAAATAATAACTACCAGACTATGATAGTTTGGATGAATTTTTTACAATAAATAAAAATATTGATTAATTATGTATAAGAAAAGACAAAAGGGCTTATTCTAACAGACATGAATGCATTTTTAAATATTCAATGTATTTTATAACAGCTAAGTTTTATATTATATACTATAGCCTTTTTATTTCATAGTAAGCGCACAATTTGTATTTGGTTTACACTATATAATAGGCGAACAGATGTATTTGGATAGCAGATTAACGATAATTTTAATTTAAAAAAACATGATCTAATCTAAAAAAATTACCAGTATTGATCAAGGGGCGCGGTAGCGCCTCGATGGCAAGTATAAGGTACGTCAGTACATACGCCGCCGTCGGGCGCTATAGCCAGACCCTATATACGTCTCATAGGCCCTGTTGGAGATGTGACATTCGGTTTTCTTCGCATTAAGAGCTTTGTTTCTCACTTATGACCACTCAAATGAAACTTTGGAATAAAACTAGCAAAATCACTTCAGGATCATATATTGTGAAATGGCTTCTATCAAAAGATATTATGAAATGAAGGTTCGGGGTCACGAATTCTTCAACGCGAAAATTCTTCTCCCGTGGCGAAAAATGTTCTCCCCGGAAGTACGTCATAGTTCGTGACGTCAGCTCTACGTATACTATTGCTTGCATCTATACAGTTCATCAAGTGTACAGAAGAGCAGACGATAGTGTATTCACATTTTTTGATTTTTCAATACAATAACACATATGCAGTGTTAAAGAAAAATAAGTATTGTACAAAATAAAGTACCAAAGTGATTTTATTTTCAACATAATATGCAATTTATAAAGCTGGGTTTGATGAAATATTTAAAAACTGACAGATATAATTATGAAAAATTTTCACAAACAAGACTAATAGCCTCAAATTAGATAAGTATTTAGTTGTACTTTTTTTTTTAAATATACAATACATGAAAGATTCATGAACTGATTCTTTGTTAAAATATATCCTTTTATTTTTCAGGTTTTTTTACTATTAGATTATATAAAGAAATAACTATTCTGTGATGTGGCAGCTAGTAAAGTGTTAAGAATTCATCTTTCAAGAAAGTTTACGTTGTTGAAGTGAATATGTAACATTTTCTATCGTCTCCTGGGTTCACCTTTCAAGCAAGTTTCTACATTCTTAAAGTGGATGTGTAATTTTTTCTATCGTCTCCAGGGAGGTAGACTCTCAGGCTATTCGTCGAAAGGGATCCTGATGAGAAGCTAGTGACAGTGTTGTATTTTCATCATCCAAGAATCAAAGAAAATTTATACAGAATTTCCAGTTTATATAATTTTCTTGTGATGTGACAAGTTGGTTAAGTGTTAGGATTATATTCAATCTTCCACGCAAGAAAGTTTCTACAATTGTGGAAGTGCTTATGAACAATTATTAAATGTTCCTATCGTCTCCTGGGAGATAGACTCTCAGGCTATACATCGAAAGGGATCCTTACAAATAGCTAGTGTGTTTTATAGTCTTGGTTCAAGAATCGAAGAAAGTTTTAACATAGAGAATATTCAGTATAAGGAAAAAATTGTCTTGTATTGTGAGAAGCTAGTGAAGTGTCAAGAATATGCATCGCTCATGCATGAAAGTTTCTAAGTTATTTAAGTGTATATGAATAATTCATAACTTTTCCTATCGTCTCCTGGGAGGTAGACTCTCAGGTTATTCGTGGAAAGGGATCCTGATGAGAAGCTAGTGAAAGTGTTGTATTTTTATGGTTCAAGAATCAAAGAAAATTTATACAGAATTTCCTGTTTATATAATTTACTTGTGATGTGACAAGTTGGTTGAGTGTTACGATTATATTCAATCTTCCACGCAAGAAAGTTTCTACAATTGTGGAAGTGCTTATGTTAACTTTTCCTATCGTCTCCTGGGAGATAGACTCTGAGGCTGTACGTCAAAAAGAATTCTTATGAATAGATAGTAAAAGTGTTTTATTTTCTTGGTTCAGAGAATATTCAGTTTATAAAAGGAAAAAATTATTTTCTATTGTGAGAAGCTAGTGAAGTATCAAGAATATGCATCGCTCATGCATGAAAGTTTCTAAGTTGTTTAAGTATATATGAATAGTTTATAACTTTTCCTATCGTCTCCTGGGAGGTAGACTCTCAGGCTGTTCGTCGAAAGGGATTCTTATGAATAGCTAGAGAAAGTGTTTTATTTTGTTTTTCAATTACCGTCAATATTTCCTAAAAATTTTTTAAATTGTTCCAAAGTCTAATTTTGGTACATTTCTGCATTTATTAGAGAGAGATGGAAAGATAGTTCCTTCTGCTAGAGCTTAATTTGCTCTGTCTTCAAAAATATTTTTTAAAATTTATTTTTAAATGAAACTAAATAAAAATGATTAATGAGCATGGATGTATTGATTATAATTAATGGTTTATTGACTTTTATATAAGTCAAATATCCTTGAAACTATTACATATGGAGTATATGGCACCCGGGTGCGCTTTTCAAAGTATAAAATCTTGATTAGTTTATTTTAATTATTGTAAATGTTAAAACTGAATGTATACGGATATTCTATAGTATTTTTATAATGTCGTGCAACAAAATTTCTCTGGATTACGCTAATATTTCACTGTTTTACCTACATTTTTTTAACAAGTCATTTTTAATAAACTTGTGCTTTTTAATAAATGAGCTGTTATATTTATTTCTCACAGAGAAACCAAAACCTGTGATATTCTGGGACTTTCACAGGTTCTTTTATAATGAGTTAAGCTATCTTTTCAAATGTTTGTGTCTTCGATATTGATGATCGATCAAGTTGAACACTTGTTTTTAAGGCTTAAAAGGTTTATACGTAGAATCACTCAGAAGCATTTTGGTCACTCTGAAAATTAAAAATAACTAAGTTTTCGTTAAACATACCAATCAGAGGGATATCATGAGAAATTTGAAGTTTACCATATAGACCAATTTCAAAATAATCATCATATAAGGCATTCAAAATCGAAGAGCTAAAAATTGGTCTAGACGATTAACTTTAAATTTCATATGCTATCCCTCTGATTGATTATTGCTCAATTCAAAAATAGTTATTTTTAATTTTCAGAATGCCAGAGTTCAGGCAGTTTCCAGAATGTGGGTTGAGCGTCTCTTTTCCTAAAAGGTAAAAAGATCATACAAGTTTTCAAGCCCACTACTTAGAGGGATAGTATAAGAATTTTGAAGATGGTATAGTTTAGCAGTATTGAGATAATCAGAGATTAGAAATTTCAAAATTCAATAATTCAAAACTGCTGAGCCGTATCAACTGGAAAATTTTTAGATTATCCCTCTAAGTGACTGGCTTGACAATTTATATTATCTATATACATTCAACAGATCATAACGGAATGGAATTTTTTTGCCATGCCTGGTTAGGTCACTCTAGTGTATATATTGTAATTCATAAATAAACACTACGTTAGTAGCTGATTGCTTTAAATACATATTACCTTAAAAGCTATAAATTTAGAATATATTTAATAAACTATAACTTGTTTGCTAAATGACTCAATTCAATTTACAATAGAACTCAATAGAACTCAATAGAACTCAATTTAGAATATATTTAATAAACTATAACTTGTTTGCTAAATGACACTATTCAATATTGACACTAAATTTATGATGTCAACCTTGTAAGTATTTATGTGAAAGTCATACAGGGGATACCACAACTTTACTGACACTATTTTTTACAGGTTTTCATCAAGTTTGAATTCGATTACAGTTTTCTAAACGTTTACCGAATTAGGTGGGTTGCATTAAAGATGATAATACATCTATCATAAAGAATCATAGGGATATTGGAAATTAACTTACATATACTTCTTTTTATTCTAAATATTATTTTCATTAATCCATAATATAGATTGAACAATTGTAAAGGATACGATATAAACTTGTATAAATATTAAAATGCTATATCACTCATGGTCTGCATGACAATAGTATACGTAACGTACAAATGCTTTCGAGAAAGCAGTTATCAGTTAATTAATTAGCAATAATTTTAGACGTACAGATTTCTTTGATGTATATTTGCGAAACAAATCATTATGGAACTTAACATAAAATTTAGTGTCAATAAAGGAAAAAAACGCGCTATTCTATTTACCTGGAGGGTGGTGTGGAAAAGATAGATTTCTTGGTAAATAATAATGATCTAAAAAAACTATTTACTCTACAGATAGTGTCTAAAAATTAATTATTATTATTATTACAATAATCCATGAGCAAATGTACATTAATATTTTCAATTTATTACTTATTTAGTTGATGTTAACTATTCTTTGTAATTTACATATTATATACCTTTTAAAAGTAGTGAAATCTCCCCCCCCCCCCCCAAACAAACCTTTTCAAGGTAAAAGGCTGGCAAGTATAAGGTCGTTTCTTCATGTAAAAATTAAAGATTAATTTTACAACTCTTGATAACCTTAATGTAAAAAAAACTCTTAATAACACTTATGCAGACAAAACCAAACTTTTATTAACATTCATACAGACAAAATAAAAATTCTTAGATCTTACTCTAAAATTCAACTTTAATTTTCAAACTTCGACAACTCTTATGTAGTCGAAATTATAAATGCTGTATTCTATACAGTTATTTAATTATGGAAATTAAAGATCTTGATAACACTTATATAGACAAAATACTAGTAGCTTTACTGCATACTCTTAAGACGTGTTGATATTATAATCGTCAGATCAACAAATAATATATCTTCTTTCCTCTTGTGAATAAGTGATCGAACACAAATACTGGAAGAATATGTGATACTTATAGATCAAGTTGGAAAACAAATAATTATGTTAGGATGAATGTCTTCTTTTACCTCTGCAATGAGTTAATCACAATCACTCAAATCATGATGCTTATACATTAAGCTAAAAAATCCGAAACTCTCATGTATGAAAATATGAACGTGTAACCATCTTCGCGTTAAGGGTCTGTTGGACAGATTACCATTTCTTTAGTGTCACTTCTCCTTCGATTATCTATACCTTCGATTTGACATAAATTCTCATTTTCATTTTAAGAAAAGAAAGTTATGATATCAATAAATAAATTGGCAAGTTTTTTGCTATAAAAAATAATTGTTTTCAAATAAATAAATAACCGATTAAATTGAGGAAGGATTATAAATATATGTGTTCATATAAACACTCAATCCAATTGCAGCATGTGAAAAGGTGGATAGCCTGTGAAAAGGTACAGTCGGGTACAATTAAAACTTTGAATAATTGCGACTGCTGCCACGTTCTGTACATGTAATAGAATGGTATGATGTTCTTACATGACATTATCACATGACAAATGTGCCCATAATATGTAGTAATATCATGTTTGTCTAAAATTATTATGTAATTTAACAAGATTGTTTCGCATCATGAAAACTTTTTCATTTATTTATGGAAGCTGAGAGCGGATGTACAATCTACTCTACTTAGTAATTCAGTAAACGTATTGCTATCCTTATTTCATTCAAAATCTATGTCCAGGACGATTATATACAATTATATATGAGATTTAAATTCTGTTGATTTACATACATTTAAAAAAACAGGAACAAATTCTATCATGTAGAACGCAATTTTTTGACGGAAAAACTTGCCGCCCCGTCCTATCATAGATAATCGATGAACCACTAAATGTCAGTGTAATTATCAATATCATAAAATTTTTAATATAGTTAATTTATTGAAAGGATAATAAAATGCGTCTCTTCGAGCTAAAATGTTTATACTAAGTTGCTTAATTTTTGTAACGGATTTTGTAACGTTTATTAAATTCTTTTGTAATTTCTTTAAATTTGCGAATTGTAATTTTTAGCGCCGTCTGCGGTTTTCACGTCGTCGATGTAGCGCGCGACTCATTTTTTTAAACTTGGTAATTTATAGTAATCTAGTTATTGTAATTTCTATTGTAAAACTTTAATAATAAAATTTAATATTTTGCTTAGCCACTGATGAGGGGGTAAAATTACCCCGAAACGTCTGGCGTAGTATAAACATTTTAGCTCGAAGAGACGCATTTTATTATCCTTTCAATCTACCATCATCGAGCGATAGAGTCAGTTTCAAACAATAGTTAATTTATCGTCCTATTATCCTATAATGCGTAATACTCAAATCATTATATTAAACTGTGAGACCAATGGCCTCAAATAATAAAAAACAAAGGAATTTTTTAATTAAGTAAAGATTTGAAACTAAAAGCTGTAAACTACATAAATATTAATTTAAAACTTTTAAACTTGATTTATTTTCCAACTAGAGTCATAGAAATTTATTTTATAACATTTTTTTAATATGTAATAATAGTTACAATTATTTTTAATCAACTTCGTGCAATCTTCCGATAATACTAACAGAGGTTTGTAAAACATACATACAAATAACCAAAAATGAGCTTAGAATGATTGCAAGATTAAGTTTGAATTCTTCAACAATTCGTCAAGGACAGTAATAAATACATATAGAATGAAAAATCGATTCAGAGATTTTTTAACGGTGTTTCATTAACAAGTTGATTTGGTTAACCTTGCATATTTTAAAGATGGTATACATCGTTATCTATGATAGGACGGGGCGGCAAGTTTTTCCGTCAAAAAATTGCGTTCTACATGATAGAATTTGTTCCTGTTTTTTTTAAATGTATGTAAATCAACAGAATTTATATCTCATATATAATTGTATAGAATCGTCCTGGACATAGATTTTGAATGAAATAAGGATAGCAATACATTTACTGAATTACTAAGTAGAGTAGATTGTACATCCGCTCTCAGCTTCCATAAATAAATGAAAAAGTTTTCATGATGCGAAACAATCTTGTTAAATTACATAATAATTTTAGACAAACATGATATTACTACATATTATGGGCACATTTGTCATGTGATAATGTCATGTAAGAACATCATACCATTCTATTACATGTACAGAACGTGGCAGCAGTCGCAATTATTCAAAGTTTTAATTGTACCCGACTGTACCTTTTCACAGGCTATCCACCTTTTCACATGCTGCAATTGGATTGAGTGTTTATATGAACACATATATTTATAATCCTTCCTCAATTTAATCGGTTATTTATTTATTTGAAAACAATTATTTTTTATAGCAAAAAACTTGCCAATTTATTTATTGATATCATAACTTTCTTTTCTTAAAATGAAAATGAGAATTTATGTCAAATCGAAGGTATAGATAATCGAAGGAGAAGTGACACTAAAGAAATGGTAATCTGTCCAACAGACCCTTAACGCGAAGATGGTTACACGTTCATATTTTCATACATGAGAGTTTCGGATTTTTTAGCTTAATGTATAAGCATCATGATTTGAGTGATTGTGATTAACTCATTGCAGAGGTAAAAGAAGACATTCATCCTAACATAATTATTTGTTTTCCAACTTGATCTATAAGTATCACATATTCTTCCAGTATTTGTGTTCGATCACTTATTCACAAGGGGAAAGAAGATATATTATTTGTTGATCTGACGATTATAATATCAACACGTCTTAAGAGTATGCAGTAAAGCTACTAGTATTTTGTCTATATAAGTGTTATCAAGATCTTTAATTTCCATAATTAAATAACTGTATAGAATACAGCATTTATAATTTCGACTACATAAGAGTTGTCGAAGTTTGAAAATTAAAGTTGAATTTTAGAGTAAGATCTAAGAATTTTTATTTTGTCTGTATGAATGTTAATAAAAGTTTGGTTTTGTCTACATAAGTGTTATTAAGAGTTTTTTTTACATTAAGGTTATCAAGAGTTGTAAAATTAATCTTTAATTTTTACATGAAGAAACGACCTTATACTTGCCAGCCTTGTACCTTGAAAAGGTTTGTTTGGGGGGGGGGGGGGGGGATACAGCGGATACACTGAAAAACTATCGCATGATGCTGACATTCTTTTTTATGTTTGCTATTTTCTGCTTACGTAAATTTTATCTTTAAAAATATTCATAACCAAGTAAATACACGACAAATAATGATAAATATTTAAAAAATCACTGATCGAATCAGATGCATGAATCCATCGCCAAATGCCTTGAATTTTAATACCGATAATTAACTGTTTTTCAGTGTTCCATAATAAAATTACAGAATCTTACGAAGGCTCAGCGCTCTCCATTTAGCAACTCCGTAGAGATTGTCTTCCCTCCTTTCCACAAACCGCCATTACTTCCTCAGAGTCCGACATAACACTAATATTCTGTAACACAAATAGAAAAATTGCGTTTAAATAAATTGTTACCATGCTCTCCGGACAGAGCCGTGAATTCAGCCACATGGGATATATGTGCACGAGCGCCGCACCCTAACATACGTGCGCACATGTAGTAAGGGTACGTTGTTGTCCAGCTCATACGACGGAAACGCGATGGTTGGCACTTGGAACATGTGTACACAAGCAGTGCTTTAGCATATCCTAAACTTCGAATATAAACATACTCCTTGAGAGCCGCCCTAAACCTACAAGTGGTATGTCCTAACAACATACCGCCCTACCTACCCGACCTAACAAAAATCCTAATTGGTGGTCACCTGCCTAAAATGTTTATCTAATTCTTCGCAAGATATAATTGATGAGGCCAGCCTTGTTCGCGTCCTAGGTACAAGACTGTTTTGGTAAGGACGACCATACACAATGCTTATTCTGGTCTGACGGATGTACATCGAACAGCCATAACCCAGATGGTCTTTCCAAACCTCGTAACCTCCTAAGTCGAGAAAAGGGTCGGGCGTAAGCTTTACTCTCGCGACGGCCTAACACTCTTTTCCCTCGCACAGGTGGGGTGTCGTGAGAGTGTGACACCGGATAACTATTGGCCAACATGGGACCGATCACCGAGTCTGCCTGCTTAAGCAAGGATAAACTTTACTAAGTCATCCTTGCTCAAGCAAACGGATCCGAGAACCGAAATCCCCTAAGCCCACCTGCACTTTGGGTGCCTTATCTAACAAACTCGAGCCTCGTAATACAAAATTATGGAAGCCCTTGCATGCCGAGTATAGAGCAAGTGAGTCGCCTTTGGCAACAGACTTGCTTGACTCTGTGCACACTTTATAATATGTACTCCCAGAAGGAGGTACTTATCCGTTGATACCGCAATATCTCTCGATGCCCTTGCTCCTGGTTCGGTTTTCCTATCGGATGTCCTCGTGCTGTTCTGGTTATCTTTGTGAGAGTGGATGACCCGCTGGTCGTCCTGGTTCTCCTTCCCCTGGTCCCTCGTAAGATTGTACTCCTGGTTTGGTTTTCATAGCACTTAATTTCCCTAACACTTGAACACTGACACTGACATTGACACTGACACCCACACTGAAACTGACACTCACACTGACAGGATGGAGAAAATTTAGGGATATGTAAGGAGATGGGAAAATGGGGACATGCGGAAATATGTTGCCCAGCTCTCACGACGAGGACGCGATGGTTGGCACTTGGAACATGAGTATACAGACAGTGCTTTAGCATGCTCTAAACCGCCTGTATACTTATGTTCCTTGAGAGCCACCCTACCGGCCTGAAAGTGGAGTATGCTAACCATACTCCTCCCTACCTGCCCGAGCCTGAAGAAGTCCTATTTAGCTCACACTTACCTAATGAAATACTACATTCTTCGCTATTGAATTGGTTGAGGACGGCGAGGAAGAAGAGACAGTGCAATGTTTGATACTGGTGGCATCGAACCGTGGTGATGATAAGGAGCGACCCACCCCTTAATCAAGAGGTGTTACTCTAACGGCCCTACACCACGGCAGAGTACCGCGAGCGGACCCGGGTCCGACCAGCCTTGCCTCAATTGCCCCGCCATACCTCGAATAATACTTAGAACTACCTGGCTAAGTCGAGAAAAGGGTTGGGCGTAAGCTGTGTCCTCGCGACGGCCTAACACCCTTTTCCCTCGCACAGGTGGGGTGTCGTGAGAGTGTGACACCGGATAACTATTGGCCAACATGGGACCGATCACCGAGTCTGCCTGCTTAAGCAAGGATAAACTTTACTATGTCATCCTTGCTCAAGCAAACGGACCCGAGAACCGAAATCCCCTAGGCCCACCTGCACTTGGTCGCATTCCCTACTGTTTCGAGTCCCTTGCATGCCGAGAATCGAGAAAGTCCGTCGCCTTTGGCAACAGACTTTCTTGACTCTTTGCATACTTTATAATTGTACTCCCAGAGGGAGGTACTTACCCGATGATCCCGCGATGTCCCTCGATGTCCTAGGTCCTGGTTCCTCGATGCTCCTGGTCCTGCGATGGTGGTGATGTGGATGATGATAATATTGTACCCTACCTAATGAATGGATGAATGGATATCAAGCAACCCTCGGATCGCTTGGATACCTATCCACCCGCTAACACATTTAACCCCGCCCCCCTCACACACACACAGACACGTCACTCTCACAATTGGAGAATTTTTTAAGTGGCTCCTACTCCACTATCACACATGCACATACATCCACACGAATAGGGTATTTTTTAAGTGGCCCTTGCTCCACTGTCACACACACACACACACAATCACGCTAATAGGGTATTTTTAAAGTGGCCCTACACTCCACTATCTCACACACACGCGCACGCGTCACTCTCATACTTGGAGAATTTTTTAAGTGGCTCCTACTCCACTCATATCTTAAAATACAATATGAAATATTAAAAATAATTTTAATAGTACAATATAGCCATCCACCGTCAGCCGACGTAAGTGTAAAGTACGTCGTTGCCCAGCTCTCACAACGGGGAGGTGGTGGTAGGCACTTGGAGCATACCTATCCACGCGTAGCTATAGATCAACCCTATTACGCGTAAATACGTATGTTCCTTGAGAGCCACCCTATAATCTAAATTAAAATGCGTTAGTAAATCAAAAGTTGAAGGCGTTCAGGATAAAAGATTAGGGTATAATTATAATTGCACATTGTTTTTTAAATTAGATTTATTCTTTTATTTATAAACAAAATTAAAATTAAAATAATTTCATACTACATGACTATAGTTTCCGCTTAATTGGCCGGTGGACCTCCAGTGATAACTGAAAATATAATGATTAATTGATACTTGAACACATTATTCAGTTTCCGCATAATAAGAAACTATAGCTTTGACGGGTTTGTCGAGCAGCATGCTGGAAATAACGCGCGGTTTGGGGCGCGCGCCTTCCGCAGCTTGCCTCGTTTGGAGTTCGTAGGCCTGACGGATGGCCTCCTGCCTTGCTATTCCATCAGGTCCTACCAACTCCAGCACCGACTTTGGCATATTCGCAGCATATTCCGCAAGCTGCTGCTTCCTGCGGTTGGCCTCGATATTCGCTGCTGCGCGGACGTCCCTCTGCTCCTACTGCTTGTCGCGAAAGTCGCGTAATTGCTGACGAGCCTCGGCGTATTGTTGGTCACGAAACTCGTGAAGGCCGAGGTCGTTCGGCACCTCTCGAGCCCACTTAGCTTTCTATATCAAAAGACGAAAATGTATGAATAACAGAATAAGAAAATAGTAATATAATATTTGTACGAAATTATACATCGCCGGCTTGCTCGACAAGCTTCTTCAGCTGAATACGCTTGCCCACTCTTCTCGCCTTCTTCTTCTTTTTCTCAATAGGGGCATCCATTTTTATATCTGAAACAATAATAAAGGAAACAAACTTTTTATTTCCTTTATGACATTTACATATGGATCTCGATCCCATACCAACCACGAGTATTGACCTATACCTCTGCTCACATAACTGTCAGTAGAAACTTTGAAATAATTCCCATCCTGTAAATGTTCGTAAACTCTTGAAATGCAAAGATCCGTTGGAGATATCGGTTTGAAGTTATTGAATAATACTCTTATCCTACCATATTATAGCCTTGGGAAGAGGTAGAAGTAGGGTGTGACCAATAGCCATATATTTTATGATACTCTTACCCGACTAAATTATAGCCTCGGGGAGGGACTGAAGTAGGGTGTAACCAATAGCCAATATACCAATATTATTAAAATATAAATGTCTTTGCTGTTATTGCTATTAAGTACATATGGTATTATCCATACTTGTCTTTTTCCATATAAAGATATGTAACTTAGAAAAATTTGGATTAACAAAATACGTTCCTGAAAGAGCCATACTTATATTTTTCCTCAATATGGCCAAGATCTTAGGAAATATTCGATTATATGCAAAAATTTTCAGTTATACAAATGTTCAGAATCTTGTAAAATGGAACAAATGCATTGCAGATTTTGAGTACGGAATAATGTATGGAATTAAACCAATGATATTCAAATAAATACCGTATGATTTTTCAACGTAAACGTATTATCATACTGTCGTCCTAATGCGGTGCATTAAACTAACATTTTTCACCAGCTTGTATTTGTAGTGTTGCTACTCATGTTGTTGTATTGGATAACAAACAGTGATTGTCAATCGATAGACTGATACTGAAATACAGTCTGACCAACCAACAATCACTACTCAGATCCAAAATATTATTAATTAGTGAGGCTTGCATGATTTACAGTCTCCCATAGCTGATAACCTGAAAGCAAAAAATAATAGAAATTATTGCTCTATCGTACACAACATCGAGAAATAATCTTACGACAACGTTTCAACAACTCTTTTCTCGACTTCGAGCCAGGCAGTTCTAAGTATTATTCGAGGTATAGCGGGTCAATGTTGGCAAGGCTAGTCGAACCCGGGTCCGCTCGCGGTACTCTGCCGTGGTGAAGGTCGCACATAGGTGTACAGCCGTCGCACATACGTTCGCAATCGTATTTTCTTAAAAGATAACCATTCCTACCCTCCCCCGCCCTCGGGAGTAGCCGACAATCGTTGTTACAGTGTCGGGGGATTTTCCGAGATATGAGTGAAAAGACTCGGCGAATATTCTTAAAAAATAACCATTCCTACCCTCCCCGCCCTCGGAGTGGCCGACAAGGGTGGTTCTCATCTCGGATTTTCTTAAAAAATAATCATTCCTACCCTCCCCCGCCCTCGGGAGTGAGCCATACTTGCATATTTCCTCATATAGGTCTTGAACTTAGAAAAATTTCGAAAAAATCTGAAAATTTTTCAAGTCCTAGACATGTTGAGAATCTTATGAAAAGCAAAGATCCGTTGGAGATTTTCATTTTGCAGTGATGATGTTCCGTCGCACATAGGTGTGCAGCCCTCGCACATAAGTTTGCAGCTGGATTTTCTTAAAAATAACCATTCCTACCCTCCCCCGCCCTTGAGAGTGGCCGACAAGGGCTTTTACAGTGTCGGGGTGAGAAATCTCGAATTTTCTTAAAAAATAACCATTCCTACCCTCCCCCGTCCTCGGGGGTAGCGTTCACAATGCCGAAAGGTCCAAGTTCCGAAAGCCATAATACCGAAAATCATTTTACCGAAAGTTCTAAATACCGAAAGTAAATTTACCGAAGGATCAAAATACAGAATTAAAAAATACCGAAAGTTGAAAATACCGAAAGCTCAAATTACCGAAAGTTCAAAATACCGAAAGTTCAAAATACCGAAAGTTAAAATACCGAAAGCTCAAAATACCGAAAATTAAAAAAATGATTCGTAACGTCGGGAAATGATGTTATATGTATAAATAATGGTATAATTCTAAAAATTAGGCCTCATGTAATTTACCAAAGTCCCCACTAGACTAAAAGCGACATACAAGTCCTCGTGATCAATTAAAATATAGTAGATATTTTATAGCTACGTTACGTATGCAGGTAAGAGTAATTTTAATATGTATTAATACTAATTAAAAAACAAATAGAAATAAATACTAAAGATACTGGAAAGTTGAACGGCTACATTGATTTCGATCCCAAGGTACCCGAACGCACAAAACTTTCGGGTAGAACTAGTGTACGAGGTACCGCCACAATGTTTATGTGAACAGGCTCACCGATTAATAACTGCAGGTGCAGGTGCACTCCGTAACTTATAAAACTTTGAACTGCAGAACGGCAAAGGTGTATTGGTGAATCCATCTCATGCGTTCTGTAGGTTTTCGACAAATTACGTTGTCCAGATACCAGACAAGAGCCTTGGTGAACAAGGTCGTCTATCATGCACTTGAGGTACTGCGCTCCGTAATTTTTCAGCTAAATATTTTTCCCTAAGACGAATTCAAGGTGTCAATACCTGCATTGACTGTCAGAAAAGTGCTTACGGAAAGATCCCCGATTACAAATTGCAGGTGATGCGCTCCGTAACGTTTCATTTGAAATCGAGCACAGGGTTGGGTTGGGTGTATACGTGTAATTTTTCGTTTTAACTCATACCAGTCTCTGCGAGTCTCTTTTGCAGCAGTAGAGGAAGGGCCCGGCGGTTACGACGAAGCTGGGGATCAGTCCTGAGAGTGCGAAGATGAGCAGCAGCAGCGTCGAGCTGCTTAGCGTGCAGTATTAGATCTTTAAGTCGAGAAAACTCGACGAGGAGCTGCTGGCCCGTCCGAGAAGGCAGAGAATAGTCGCCGGCTCCTCGGTGCCCGAAAACGGCGCTATTTCTTACTGCTGCTGCACCAGGTGCGCGCGCGTTTGTCCACTTGACGAACAGGCGCTTGCTGATGGCGAGCTGCGCGCACTCGCAGTGCTGACGGACCAGCACGCTGCTCAGCTCCATGCGGAAGCTTGTTCTGTCAAAGATAAGCGAGTAGGAGGCATAGGAATGTCACCGAGTCCACGACGCTCAAAAACGGCGCGAGGTCTTGCTGCTGCTGCTGCTGCAGCAGGTACGTTCGTCTAATTGACGAGCAGGCTCCTGCCGACAGCGAGTTGCGCGGACCAGTGCGTTGCTCCGCTCGCTGCGAAAGCTCGTCCTGTCGAAGATGAGCGAGTGTGAGGCACAGAAACGTCGTCGGCTACTCGGCGCTCGAAAAGGGCGCTAGGTCTTGCTGCTGCTGCACTAGGTGCGCGCGCGTTTGTCCCCTTGACGAACAGGCGCTTGCTGATAGCGAGCTGCGCGCACTCGCAGAGCTGATGGACCAGTGCTTTGCTCCGCTCGCTGCGAAAGCTCGTCCTGTTGAAGATGAGCGAGTATGAGGCACAGAAACGTCGTCAGCTACTCGGCGCTCGAAAAGGGCGCAAGGTTTTGCTACTGCTACTGCATCAAGTGCGCACGCTTTCGTCCAGTTGACGAGCAGACTTTTGCCGACGGCTAGGTGGGCGCATTCGCAGAGCTGGCGGAGTATCATTTTGCTCGGCTTGCTGCGGAAGCTCGTCTCATCGAACATGAGCGAGTCCGACTCGAAGCTCGCCTAGTATATTTTATGAGGATAGCAGCAGTGTAGTGCAGCGCGATAACGCTGCTGCATTTTCTCCATACATACATATATATATATATATATATATATATGCGTGTGTGTGTGTGTGTATTACGTATATGTATATACTATTCAATGCTAAGTAAGAAAAACGAGCTAGTGTATATAACTGTATAAGCATTAAAAAAAAAAATAAGTGGCGCCAGCGCGTTGGGTCTCCTCGCAAAACTGGCTTCGCAGTGAACTCCGTACAGACGGTATACCAAGCGTAAGGCATTTGTTTTTAACATATGTCGCGATGTAACTAGGCGGTTCGTCGGCTCGTCAGTATCCTCGCAGTCGCGTTCGCGAATAGATTACATTCGTGTGAGATATTTTCCATGGAGTTCGACCATCGAAAGCGGCGGCGGAAGCAGGAGCTGCCGGGACGTCACCAGCAGCAGGAGCAACTGGAACGTTCGCAGCACCAGGAGCAGCCGGAACGTCACCAGCAGCAGGAGCAACTGGAACGTCCGCAGCACCAGGAGCAGCCGGGACGTCCTCAGCAGCAGTCGCCACTTCCACAGTTTCAGAATGCAGCTCAAGCAGCACCTCAACGTCAACCAGCGCAGCAGCCCGTCGAGGAAGGTTCTCGCCGATTCTTCGAGAAGAAAAGTTTCAGAAGACTCGATGGCAGAACTTTCCAAAGAAATCAAACCAACAAGGCTGGGAAAATGTAAAATATTTTTATTATTATTTTATTTACGGCAGCGAGCCTCACCTCTCTCTCTCCCTCACATGCGCTGACGCTCTCTCTCTCTCTCTCTCTCTCTCTCTCTCTCTCTCTCTCTTTCTCTCGTTGCCCTCGTAAAGCTCGCCATCTCCGCCTGCGTATACACAGAGAATTATTTAATAATGACGGATGGTGCAGGCTTACCTCCCCTACAATTTTTATGCGGATTGCTCAGCACAGCCGTCTCTCTTTCTCAAAGATATTCTGAATATACGCAAGGGGGGGGGGGAGACGAGCTTTACGTCCGCTGCTTAAGTAGAAAGTCCGTCTCTCCTGCCTGTCCTGACTAAAAAGTTATCTGTGCAAACCTTGGCAGATATCAAGTTTTGCGTGCAAATTTTGCGCAGAAATTTCGACTTTTTGGCTGTTTTTGTCGCGATCCTTTTATACGCTTCATAAGCGAATCTCGACCTCAGCCTTTTTATAGGGCTTTGTTTCAAAATATTTTCATGATAATCACGCGTCCTCCACCAGCTTCAATGCGGAAAGTTTTATTTGCAAGTGAAGCAGTTGAGACGGGGTCGGCGCGCGATAAATGTAAAAATTGTTTGAAATAAGGCTCTACAAAAAGACTGGGGCCGAGATTGGTTTATGAAGCTTATATGAAAATCGCGACATAAACGGATAAAAGGGCGAATTTTCTGAGCAAAATTTGCACGCAAGACTTGATATCTGCCAAGGTTTCTGCAGATATTTTTTAGGCAGGACAGACAGGAGGGACTAACTTTCTACGTAAGCAGCGCACGTAAAGTTCGTCTCCCCGCCTGCGTATATTCAGAATATCTTTGAGAAAGAGAGACGGCTGTGCTGAGCAATCCGCATAGAAATTGTTGGGGAGCTAAGCCTGCACCATCCGTCATTATTATACAATTCTCTGTGCATATGCAGGCGGTGATGGCGAGCTTTACGAAGGCAACTTACGTGGGAATTTCGTCTCCCCTGCCTGTCTTTCGAAGAAAGTGTTGTGTGCAAACTAAGTGGCTCTAGTAAAGATCGCATTTTTCGTCTGCCTACCGACAGATGAATGCTTACTAATAAGAGACGGTGCAGGCTTACCTTCCCTAAAATTTCTGTGCGCATAGCTTGGCCCAGCTGTCTGTCTTTCTCAACGATATTTCTGAATATGCACAGGCGGGTGAGACGAGCTTTACGTTCGCTGCTTAAGTAGAAAGTCCGTCTCTCCTGCCTGCTCTGACTAAAAAGTTATCTGTGCAAACCTTGGTAGATATCAAGTTTTGCGTGCAAATTTTGCGCATACATTTCGACTTTTTGGCTGTTTTAGTCGCGTTCCTTTTATACGCTTCATGAGCCAATCTCAACCACAGCCTTTTTAAAGAGCTTTGTTTCAAACAATTCTCACGTTGGTCGCGCGCCGTCTCCGTCTCAACTGCTTCGCTTGCAAATAAAATTTTCTGCATTGAAGCTGGTGGAGGACGCGTGATTAACGTTGTAACGTCCTACGACGTTATTTATTTTTAAATCTATTATTTATTAATTTAAACTATTTTTTCAAAATTCAAAACACAAATGATGATGTCAATTTCGAAACGTTATATTTGAATGCGCGCTGTAATTTTGTAACACATGTCAGCATGTGTTACTTATTCGGCAATCGTTATACTTTAAAACTGATTATTAAGCGTTACACATTAAGAGTTGGTCAACGTAATCGGGCTTTAAAAGAGTCGAATTGGCCTCATTTTAATTAGTCTCGTGTTTAAGTCCGAACTCCGTACCTCGCGGTTCGTCAATTGCGGAGATATTTATTGTACTTCTAAGTACTAGATTTTGAATAAAGAAACAAATACATTTTTAAACGTGAAGTGTAATCATTTGCAAAGCCATTCAATCCTACAATCTACAAGTTAGCAGAAACGAGAAACGCAGAGAAAAAAAAACGAGGATAGCAGAAGCAGCAAAACAAGACAAGTGAAGCAGAAAAAGGTAAGTCAAATAAATACACTAAAAGTACATATCGGAGCGGGTAACGAGTCTAAACCCAGCCACTAATAACAATTATATACCCGCTCATAAATAATCTAAATAAAATCCTGCATGCTCTCAAATACATGTCCTACCTATGAGGTGAGAGTGTAGGTGGGACGTAACAATTGGTTCCGATACGAATCGAACAAGTAATTGATTTAATTAAAAGCATTTGCAAAAATAATAGAGCATATATTGAAATAATAGTAAAGTTGAAATAATTGAGATAAATAGATAACCATTTGATTAATTGAGTGCAGTTTTCTTTATCCTTTGGTCTGCTAAGTAGCGGCCAATCCTTGATCTGCTTAGTAGCGGTCACTTTTCCAATTTTATCCCAATTAATCAAATGAGTTTTGTGAAGTGTAAAAGTAAAGTGATTAAAAAGAACAGAAGTGGAAAAAAATTATTTTTGCAAAATTTATTAAACAATAAGAAGCAGTTAATAGAACAACTAGCGGAAATAAATAGTAAAATAGATTTATTTTTCCAAACGCCAAAAGTTGAAGAAAATAAAGTAGAATCTGAGCAAATTGAAAAATCAGACTTCAGTTTAGAACTAGGAATTAAATTTGATAATTTATTACATTTTGCGGAAAAAGCGATATTATTGAATAAATTGAGTAAAGATCAAGACAAATAATTCAATACGTGTAGTAAATGCACATACGACGGTTTAATTTGAGCAGTTTGTAAGTCCATCGGTGGTAAAAATTTGCAAAGTTGCAAAACGCGAGAAGTGGGTCGCGCGCTCGCGAGTTGAGTGCCCTGGTAGACTACACATTTTTGTAGCGCGGACACAATCAGAATCGCGGACACATTTTTAAATCGCGGACACATCTCTATAGCGCGGACACATTTTTGTCAGGCGGGACATCAGAATCGCGGACACATTTTTAAATCGCGGACACATCTCTATAGCGCGGACACATTTTTGTCAGGCGGGACATCGGAATCGCGGACACATTTTTGTAAGCGGGACATCAAAATCGCGGACACATTTTTAAAACGCGGACACAAATTTTTAATGCAGACAGAAATCTTTAGCGCGGACACGTTACCATAGTGCGGATATATCAGAATCGCGGACACAATTTTTAATGCGGATAGAAATCTTTAGCGCGGACACGTTACTATAGTGTGGATTTTCTTTAAACCGTGGATACATTAAAATCGAGGACACATTACGTTAGCGCGGACACATTTCTTGAGTGCGGACTCATCTGAACCGTGGACACATTTCTTTAGTAGGATATATTATTTTATCGTGCGGACCACAAATTTGATTCGTGCGGACACATTTTTGATTCGTGTGGACACAAATTTGATTCGTGTGGACACATTTTTGACTCGTGCGGACACATTGTTGTATCGTGCGGACAGAAAATTGATTCGTGCGGACACAAATTTGATTCGTGCGGACCATTTTTGACTCGTGCGGACACATTGTTGTATCGTGTGGACACAAGTTTGATTCGTGCGGACACATTTTTGACTCGTGCGGACACATTGTTGTCTAGTGCGGACACATTTTTGTATTGTGCGGACACATTGTTGTCTCGTGCGGACACATTTTTGTATTGTGCAGACACATTTTCGTCTTGTGCGGATGCATTTTTGTGTTGTGCGGACACATTTTTGTCTTGTGCAGACATAACGGTATCGTGGATATAAATCTTTAGAGCAGACACAATTTTTTAAAGCGGACATTTTTCTTTTACGGGGACATATTTTGGTCACGGATATACTTTTAAAGTAGACAAATATATTTTCGGGGGACAAATAAGATTTATTCGGACAAGTTAGTATTTTGTGGACACGATCATTTTAGGTGGATAAATTCATTTTATGCGGACAGGTTCAATTTTTGTGGACGAATATAATTAGAATTGGCGATTATTTTCGTCGTGAATAGATTTTTATTGTGGACAGATATATTCAGGGCGAACTAGGATATTTAAAGTAGCAAATTATGTATACTAAAAAATCAAATAAGTGATAAGGATAATAAAACCGTTTAGGATTCTTTGCCATTTAGAAAATTAACTCGGCAACAAATTCAGAAGCATCCATCATTTGAAAAATTGCTTGAAAAATCTTTAACGAGAAATCCGTTTAAAAGAAGTAGTAAAATACAAAGATCGCCTATAAAAACGTCGAGTTCAGGGAAAATATCATTGGATCAAATTAATTCTGATACTGGTGCTATTAAAAAAGTTGTAAGTCCAATAGTTAAGGGGAATCAAAATTCTACGCCAAAAGTAAATAAAGCTAGTTCTGAGGAATTTTTCGACACTACAAATAGTGTTTTAAATGAAACATTTCAAGTAGAAAGTAGTAATAGGTTTTCAGATATTGGAGGTTTTCAAGCTGAACGAAGTTTAATAACAGGCACGTCAAAAGATATTTTACCTACATTTGATCAAGGGTATAATTCATTGAGTAATTCATTTTTTAAGAATATTGATGATATAAGTAAACAGAAGGATAATTTTGAAAAGACAGAAAATTTAGAATTTGATGAATTTTTAAATACAATAGTGAAAGATATTACAACAATAAAAGTTCAAAATAATACAGAAATTTCTGATACATTCGATAATAGATCTGTTATAGAACAACAGTTTGAAAAATCCAATACTGATTTAATTAATTTAAATAATATAGAACAGGAGAACATTTCTGAAGTTAGTGAGTTTCAGGATACTAGTAAGGTTGCTCAAGTAGAAATAAATTGCTCTAGTGAAAATTCTGTGAACATGGCTCCAAATGGTGCTGGCCACTCTGGTGATCAGTCAAATCGAAAGCCGATAAAATTGAGTTTAGAAAAGATTGCTAATTATGTACCGGATTTTGATGGACAAAATATGTCACCTACAGACTACATAGATATTTTGAAAAACGTGAAAAATTTAATTGATGATATTGATGAAAAAAATGTAACAAGTTTGCTAATATTTAGATTAAAGGGTAAAGTAGGAAGAGCATTGAGAAACAATCATTTGGATTCAATTGCAGAGTTGATAGATGCAATACGAGTATTATATCCTATTTTAGAAGATATTCATGAATTATATGCAAAAGTCGTAAAAATTTTTCAAGGGAATAATGAGTCCGTATTATCTTACAATAATAGAGTTAAAGATTTAGTTTTAAAAATTAAAGAACTGAAAAAATTGGAGGGTCTTTCGGAAGCTGAGGAAAGGAGTTTTGCAGTGCAATTAGATAGTAAAGTAGCAAGTAGCTATAAAAAAGGGTTAAAACCTGAAATAAAATATGAATTGGGAAATGAAAACACATTTCCTCAAATGTCACAAGCTGCGCTTAAAATAGAAAAGGAATTAGAAAGACGAAAGGGTTTTAGTGAGAGTTTGATAAATAATTTTTATGGGAAAAAAGCCGAGCAATTAAATAAAGTCATGTTTTGTCAAATGTGTAAAGATCGCGATCATGAAGCATTATTTTGTAAAAATGCTGGATGTGTATATTGCAAAGAAGATGATCATGTCTCAAATAATTGTAATGCAGTCAAGGATAAAATAAAATTAATTTGTAATTTTTGCAGTAAATCGGGTCATTCAATAAGCTCTTGTAAATTGAATGGAAAACAAAACTTTCATTGTCAATATTGCCAAGAAATGGGACATGAAGCTTCGCAATGTACATATATTTTAGAGTATATATTATGTTCAAAATGTAAAGAACCAGGACATAATCCTAATAAATGTGTAAATTCATCTATTAAAAATTCAAGAAAATGTAGTTTTTGTGATAGCTTTGATCATACTATGCAAAATTGTCCTGAAGTATATTGTATGAGATGTAATAAAAGAGGACGTATTACAAAATTTTGTACTTTAGGTGAAAATAAATTTCGGTTTTGTACAATTTGTGAAACTATAGATCATGATAGTAGTAATTGTGAAAAGATTAAAATTCTTGTTCAAGATTATAAAGCTAAGCAGCAGCTAAAATGTCAATTATGTGAAGGATTAGGGCATGAAGTAAAAGACTGTGAGAAATTTAAAGCAGCGCAAAGTACTCAACAAGTTAATAGAAATAGTTTTAGAAATAATTACGCCAATAATAGAAATAATTATAATAATGGTAATTACAATGGTAATCAACAGCAACAAAGATATTACGGTAATCGATTCAGACAGCAAAATCAAAGTAGTTATAATAATGGAGGAGTAAGGAAAGTTTGTGAATATTGTGATTTGGTAGGACATTCAATTGATGAATGTAGAAAATTATCAGCTTTAAAAGCCTCGCGGGAAAAGTGCGGATTTTGTGACAAATTAGGTCATAAAGCTAGTAATTGTGATGAAGTAAAAAAATTAGAAATTCAGCATAAACAATTTTGTTCGGGTTGTAAGGGTATCAAGGGGCGCGGTAGCGCCTCGATGGCAAGTATAAGGTACGTCAGTACATACGCCGCCGTCGGGCGCTATAGCCAGACCCTATATACGTCTCATAGGCCCTGTTGGAGATGTGACATTCGGTTTTCTTCGCATTAAGAGCTTTGTTTCTCACTTATGAGCACTCAAATGAAAGCTTGGAATAAAACTAGCAAAATCACTTCAGGATCATATATTGTGAAATGGCTTCTATCAAAAGATATTATGAAATGAAGGTTCGGGGTCACGAATTCTTCAACGCGAAAATTCTTCTCCCGTGGCGAAAAATGTTCTCCCCGGAAGTACGTCATAGTTCGTGACGTCAGCTCTACGTATACTATTGCTTGCATCTATACAGTTCATCAAGTGTACAGAAGAGCAGACGATAGTGTATTCACATTTTTTGATTTTTCAATACAATAACACATATGCAGTGTTAAAGAAAAATAAGTATTGTACAAAATAAAGTACCAAAGTGATTTTATTTTCAACATAATATGCAATTTATAAAGCTGGGTTTGATGAAATATTTAAAAACTGACAGATATAATTATGAAAAATTTTCACAAACAAGACTAATAGCCTCAAATTAGATAAGTATTTAGTTGTACTTTTTTTTTTAAATATACAATACATGAAAGATTCATGAACTGATTCTTTGTTAAAATATATCCTTTTATTTTTCAGGTTTTTTTACTATTAGATTATATAAAGAAATAACTATTCTGTGATGTGGCAGCTAGTAAAGTGTTAAGAATTCATCTTTCAAGAAAGTTTACGTTGTTGAAGTGAATATGTAACTTTTTCTATCGTCTCCTGGGTTCACCTTTCAAGCAAGTTTCTACATTCTTGAAGTGGATGTGTAATTTTTTCTATCGTCTCCAGGGAGGTAAACTCTCAGGCTATTCGTCGAAAGGGATCCTGATGAGAAGCTAGTGACAGTGTTGTATTTTCATCATCCAAGAATCAAAGAAAATTTATACAGAATTTCCAGTTTATATAATTTTCTTGTGATGTGACAAGTTGGTTAAGTGTTAGGATTATATTCAATCTTTCACGTAAGAAAGTTTCTACAATTGTGGAAGTGCTTATGTTAACTTTTCCTATCGTCTCCTGGGAGATAGACTCTGAGGCTGTACGTCAAAAAGAATTCTTATGAATAGATAGTAAAAGTGTTTTATTTTCTTGGTTCAGAGAATATTCAGTTTATAAAAGGAAAAAATTATTTTCTATTGTGAGAAGCTAGTGAAGTGTCAAGAATATGCATCGCTCATGCATGAAAGTTTCTAAGTTGTTTAAGTATATATGAATAGTTTATAACTTTTCCTATCGTCTCCTGGGAGGTAGACTCTCAGGCTGTTCGTCGAAAGGGATTCTTATGAATAGCTAGAGAAAGTGTTTTATTTTGTTTTTTAATTACCGTCAATATTTCCTAAAAATTTTTTAAATTGTTCCAAAGTCTAATTTTGGTACATTTATGCATTTATTAGAGAGAGATGGAAAGATAGTTCCTTCTGCTAGAGCTTAATTTGCTCTGTCTTCAAAAATATTTTTTAAAATTTATTTTTAAATGAAACTAAATAAAAATGATTAATGAGCATGGATGTATTGATTATAATTAATGGTTTATTGACTTTTATATAAGTCAAATATCCTTGAAACTATTACATATGGAGTATATGGCACCCGGGTGCGCTTTTCAAAGTATAAAATCTTGATTAGTTTATTTTAATTATTGTAAATGTTAAAACTGAATGTATACGGATATTCTATAGTATTTTTATAATGACGTGCAACAAAATTTCTCTGGATTACGCTAATATTTCACTGTTTTACCTACATTTTTTTAACAAGTCATTTTTAATAAACTTGTGCTTTTTAATAAATGAGCTGTTATATTTATTTCTCACAGAGAAACCAAGACCTGTGATATTCTGGGACTTTCACAGGTTCTTTTATAATGAGTTAAGCTATCTTTTCAAATGTTTGTGTCTTCGATATTGATGATCGATCAAGTTGAACACTTGTTTTTAAGGCTTAAAAGGTTTATACGTAGAATCACTCAGAAGCATTTTGGTCACTCTGAAAATGAAAAATAACTAAGTTTTCGTTAAACATACCAATCAGAGGGATATCATGAGAAATTTGAAGTTTACCATATAGACCAATTTCAAAATAATCATCATATAAGGCATTCAAAATCGAAGAGCTAAAAATTGGTCTAGACGATTAACTTTAAATTTCATATGCTATCCCTCTGATTGATTTGCTCAATTCAAAAATAGTTATTTTTAATTTTCAGAATGCCAGAGTTCAGGCAGTTTCCAGAATGTGGGTTGAGCGTCTCTTTTCCTAAAAGGTAAAAAGATCATACAAGTTTTCAAGCCCACTACTTAGAGGGATAGTATAAGAATTTTGAAGATGGTATAGTTTAGCAGTATTGAGATAATCAGAGATTAGAAATTTCAAAATTCAATAATTCAAAACTGCTGAGCCGTATCAACTGGAAAATTTTTAGATTATCCCTCTAAGTGACTGGCTTGACAATTTATATTATCTATATACATTCAACAGATCATAACGGAATGGAATTTTTTTGCCATGCCTGGTTAGGTCACTCTAGTGTATATATTGTAGTTCATAAATAAACACTACGTTAGTAGCTGATTGCTTTAAGGGGTTGTGCCTGAGTTAAAATTCAAAAAAATCAAATTTTTTTTTATTTGATTTTTTAATAGCAAATTTACTGTAGAATATACTGTTGAAACTCCTTTTGCCCGAAAAAATTTCGTTACAAAATTATAGGCAAAATACTAAAAATATATAATTTGTCAAAATTAAGTATTTTTCATATTTTATTCTATAGCGCTTTTGTTTATTCAAAGCCATTACATTTTTATAGAAAATTTAACGTTAAATGTGCATACAAACTCCTTTTGATAAAAGACAGTTTTATTAAAAATAACACAAATTATTTATTTATGAATTAGTGCATATAGTAAATAGCTCATTCTGATAAAAGCATAGATTTTTTTATTGTGAATGTTAAAAATAAAATAAATTTATCTGTTTCATTAATTTAATCTTTTTAATAAAATAATAAGCATGCGTGCAAACTAAAATATTTTTATAAATTACCACCTAAAAATATGGTACCATACAGCATATGGAAAAGCCAATCACTGTTTTACCAACCTAGTTAAGTTTGCTATCAGACAGCTCTTTCGTCTGCTTGATCTGCAGTCTAGTGCAAGCTTGATGTTGTGAATTTTGATCTAAAGTGAAAACTTCTGAGTGTCAGTGGTGTTTAAATTTAGATAAGTATTTTGGACTCTAAATAACACATTATTTGTGAAGAACTTGTTCTTTGTGAGTGTGTTCTTTATTTTTAGGTATACTAGGGGATCATTTGCGCGCGTAAACGCGCGCGTTGGTTTTGTGGTATATGAACTTTAAATGTATTATGTGTAGTAGGTTAATGTATATTAATTTATTAATATTATTCTTTAAATAATTATTTTGTACAAATTAAATATATTAAATATATTTTTATTAAATTGATGGTTATTAAATAAAACTGATAATTTAAGAAATTTTATTGTATCAGACGTTGCAAGTATAGAAGCACTGCGCATATGCTCGACGACACAATAATCACTCTACAGTTCTTATATCACTAAAAACTTTGTATTAACTCTTTATTTATTTTTCAAAAATTCGATTAAAATAAAACTAAAATTTTTTTTCTTTACTCTATATTCTCTTTGATTCTCTCTTTAAGTATTTTGATAATTCAATTATTCACAGCTTTAACATTATCTAAAATTTAACTGAAGGAAAAAACATTCTCACAAATTCTTTAAAATATTATAAATTAATTAATACTATAAATTAATTTGTCTCTGTTCTTTAATTTCTCGATTCTCTGCTCTTTTAAATACTTCTTTCTTGAGTTGAATTATGAAAATTATTCAGGTTTCAAATTAATACTAATTTTACTTAAAAACATTTTCTTTGAAATGCTTTAAAATCTTTATTCTACTCAATAATTCAACTTTAAACAAGCTCGTATAAGGCTCTTTTTCGTCTATAGGAAAGGTAATAGCCATTAAAAATCTCTATATTATTCAATTGCCCAACTTTAAGAAAAATATTTCCTCTCAATAAATATCTTAAATATTATTTAAATTAATTTGTCTCTCTGTTCTTTAATTTCTCGATTCTTTTTGCGGAAAAGCAGTGAAGTGAACCCACTTTCCTCTGACACAGTTCACGCGGTGACACTGCCTTTGACCTCTACAATTCTTATATCACTAAAAACTTTGTATTAACTCTTTATTTATTTTTCAAAAATTCAATTAAAATAAAACTAAAATTTTTTTTCTTTACTCTGTATTCTCTTTTATTCTCTATGTTGGAAAAATTGTGAAGATAGACAATGTTCTAAATTAAAAAGCTGTTGTAATTCATTTGGAACATCATCATTATTTTGTAAAATAACATTTCTGGATAGTTTTCTGGAATATTCAAGTGGTTTTGACTATTGACATTCAAATCTTGCAATTTTACAGGAGTCTTTATATCGCTTTGATTGTCATGACAGGTTTTCTTATGATTATATGATCGCAAGATTAACAATTTCATTAATGCGTAGATTACATGTAATAGGAAAGTCTTTTCTGTGATAAGAACGATCATGATTAATTATTTCGTTTAGATACATAAATTAGAAGCAACACTAAGTTGACTACGTCTTTCTAACTTTTCCTTTTTTTTTTGCATAAAACTTATGATTAGCCATTCTTTTCCTTTGAAGTTTAATTTTTTTTGCTTCTATTATCTCATCCTCTGTTTTATTCTTTTTTTTGAGGCATGAGGCTCAAAAACTTCTACAGACACTTTCTCTCTCACTTTTGAAAAATACATTTCAAATAATAACGTAACATGTCATTAACGTGTCATTAACAACCCCTCCTATGCCAATCTTATGGACAAAATTAATCACAACTGTAGTATTTTCCAAATAAATTATGTTTTCTTGTACCTTAAATAACAAAAAGCCACCATCGGTTACCCTCAAATCGGTCTTTTTTATGTGGTCCATTTTTTAAGATAAAAAACACCACTTTTGGAAGAATGACCGATATATATTGTATAACGTTTTCCCTTTTTGTTTACGAAAATATTACAATTTGACCTTCTTATAAAAATTTAGAACTATATAAGATTTTAAAATATGATTACACCTTTAGACATTATACCTCAGAACAAATTTTAAAATGATTGCAATTTTACCTACTATATCGCAATAATTTGAGTTTCGCCTTTAAAATATACGCCTAAAAAATCCACCTGTAAGCGCGCGTTCGTTTTGTGGAATATGTAATTCAAGTACTATATGTGTATATAATATATATTGTATTCGTGTAATTATTTGCAATGTAAGTTAATGAATATTGATTCAATAATGTATAGTTATTTTGTACAAATAAAAGATACTAAATATATTTTTATTAAATTGATAATTATTAAATAAAACTGATAATTCAAGAAATTTGACTGTATCAGACGTTGCAAGTATAGAAGCACTGCGCATAAAAATTAAAGTAAAATTTTTTTCTTTACTCTGTATTTTCTTCATTTTATTCTCTCTTTAATAAGTATTTTGATAATTCAATTATTAACAACTTTTATATTATCTAAAATTTAACTGAAGAAAGAAATATTCTCTTAAATTCTTTAAAATACTTCTTGCATAGATTTTTTCTCTGTAAATTATATGACTTATATTATGACTTTAAATTATATGACTTATTATGAATTATATGACTCTGTAAATTATATTCAAATATACAAATTTTGTCCAGGTATATAGCAGAATAAATTGATTTGTATCTGTGTTGTTTAATTTATCGATTTTCTGCTCTTTTAAATACTTATAGAACATCTGGTTTTTGAGTTGAATTATGAAAATTATTCACGTTTTTAATTAATACAAATTTTACTTCAAAAAATATTCTTTGAAATGCTTTAAAATATTTATTCTACTCAATAATTCAACTTTGAACAAGCTCGCGTAAGGCTTTTTTCGTCTATAGGAATGGTAATAGCCATTAATAATCTCTATATCATTCAATTACACAACTTTAAGAAAAATGTTTCCTCTCGATAAATATCTTAAATATTATTTAAATTAATAATTTTAATTAATTTTGCTCTCTGTTCTTTAAAGTGGATCTTCAGTGATTGTACTTTTCTTTCACCTGTAGCTCCGAACGTAATGAAACTTAAAGATCATGACTGTGATACAAAAAGATGATTTTGTGTATGTTTTTAGCTTATTTTACCCAATGATATTTAAGTAATGTCACAAAATATAAGAATTTTTATTAAAATATAAAGATCTTCAAAATATTTCATGTGAACTGGAATTCATACGTATTCTTTAAGCCAGACTGCACAAAACTTGGAATTTTTTTAGTATAGTAATTATGCATGTACAGCAGAAATAATTCAAACATTTAATTAACAAATAAAATCATGAAAAACATGAATTTTAAATATTAATCACAATTTAATAATTTTTATTTTAATTCTTACCGTAAATATAAATTCCAACATTTATTTTAATTGTTTTCAAGAACCTCTAAAAAAATTTTCAGAAGGATTCCTTGAAACGCCTTGCGCATGAACGATTTTGAACTAATATAAATACTTTTATTCATAAACAGCATTTTTGTTAAGAAAAACATTTATAGATTATCATAAAATGGCAAATTCTAAAGTAAACAAACATTTTTAGTGAAAAATGATTATCGTGAGCAAACAAAAATTTTTCGATTTTTGATGAAATATCACTGGAAATCCAACTTAATTTCTCGATTCTTTTTGATCTTTTATTAAATCAACGATTCACAGTTTTTATATCGCTCAATTATCTGATTTTTATAATACTCAATTATGGTAATCAGTATATTGTTATAATTGGTGGGGTACAGTATGTTCGCACAGTCGATCTTTAACCTAAGACGTCGTCTTCGCGCGAGAAAAATAGAACAACGGAACAGACCTCTTCGGACTTTTTTTGATACGCAACAGCTGTTCTCTTATACATGGATTTAGATAGGCCAATGGCGCTGCCCACGGGTCCATCTCTCTTCTTATAAGGGATAAGCTGTCAATGGCATGTGAACGATAAGGTACTTCTGTGTTCGATGCAAGGTTAGATGTTGTGGAAGTTGGCTGTAACTATGAACAATCCTAGAAAGTCATGGGTAAGCAATACCAACAATTATATTCATATGGAACATACTGACTGTGAATGCGTATAAAAATTTATTTTTCAATTTCAGCTTTTGATACTAGTATATCAATATGTGTGGCACCCGGGTCTTAATATATCCCTTAATACAGGGATATTTTATGCCAAAACACAAAAAAATATGCCAAGCAGTTTCTGTAAGTACTACCCGATAAATGGAAATAAGTTTCATGTATAAACTTTAAATGCAGTTTTCTCAAGTTTTGAATTTTTGTGATTTTAGGTCAGTTGCCGCAGGATTTCTCAACAACTATGGGACCGATCAAGCTGAAATTTTTTAGAGAACTCCAGGAAGCCCTTCTTCACTGCTTGAACGGAGGGAAATTGGCTAAGGTAAGTTTAAAGAATGTTACGCATGTGAACATATGCATAATTCACTATAATTATGAATATTATGAACTTATGTGTTTCTAAATATTTAAAATTTTTATTTTTCAGTAATCCCTTCCGTTCAAGCTGAGGAGAAAGACATTTAGAAGAATTGCCATCCAGTTTGGTTTGAATTCATCACCTGGATCATGAGAAACCTTACGGCAAAGGATAAAATATACTAAAATTTAGTTCTTCACACATGGTTCTTCACACATAGTAAGTATAGATATATAAGTTTTTAAACACATGGAAAATTACAACTAATATGTACAGTTTAATCACGAAAAAGTTTTTATTTGATATTACTTGTACAACATTTTTTTTGACCTGTTAACTGATAATTTATTTTTTTCAGGTTTAACTCAGGCATAACCCCTTAAATACATCTTACCTTAAAAGCTATAAATTTACAATATATTTAATAAACTATAACTTGTTTGCTAAATGACTCAATTCAATTTAGAATAAAACTCAATAGAACTCAATAGAACTCAATTTAGAATATATTTAATAAACTATAACTTGTTTGCTAAATGACACTATTCAATATTGACACTAAATTTATGATGTCAACCTTGTAAGTATTTATGTGAAAATCATACAGAGGATACCACAACTTTACTGACACTATTTTTTACAGGCTTTCATAAAGTTTGAATTCGATTACAGTTTTCTAAACGTTTACCGAATTAGGTGGGTTGCATTAAAGATGATAATACATCTATCATAAAGAATCATAGGGATATTGGAAATTAACTTACATATACTTCTTTTTATTCTAAATATTATTTTCATTATTCCATAATATAGATTGAACAATTGTAAAGGATACGATATAAACTTGTATAAATATTAAAATGCTATATCACTCATGGTCTGCATGACAATAGTATACGTAACGTACAAATGCTTTCGAGAAAGCAGTTATCAGTTAATTAATTAGCCATAATTTTAGACGTACAGATTTCTTTGATGTATATTTGCGAAACAAATCATTATGGAACTTAACATAAAATTTAGTGTCAATAAAGGAAAAAAACGCGCTATTCTATTTACCTGGAGGGTGGTGTGGAAAAGATAGATTTCTTGGTAAATAATAATGATCTAAAAAAACTATTTACTCTACAGATAGTGTCCAAAAAATAATTATTATTATTATTACAATAATCCATGAGCAAATGTACATTAATATTTTAAATTTATTACTTATTTAGTTGATGTTAACTATTCTTTGTAATTTACATATTATATACCTTTTAAAAGTAATGAAATCTCTCCCCCCCCCCTAAACAAACCTTTTCAAGGTAAAAGGCTGGCAAGTATAAGGTCGTTTCTTCATGTAAAAATTAAAGATTAATTTTACAACTCTTGATAACCTTAATGTAAAAAAAACTCTTAATAACACTTATGCAGACAAAACCAAACTTTTATTAACATTCATACAGACAAAATAAAAATTCTTAGAGCTTACTCTAAAATTCAACTTTAATTTTCAAACTTCGACAACTCTTATGTAGTCGAAATTATAAATGCTGTATTCTATACAGTTATTTAATTATGGAAATTAAAGATCTTGATAACACTTATATAGACAAAATACTAGTAGCTTTACTGCATACTCTTAAGACGTGTTGATATTATAATCGTCAGATCAACAAATAATATATCTTCTTTCCTCTTGTGAATAAGTGATCGAACACAAATACTGGAAGAATATGTGATACTTATAGATCAAGTTGGAAAACAAATAATTATGTTAGGATGAATGTCTTCTTTTACCTCTGCAATAAGTTAATCACAATCACTCAAATCATGATGCTTATACATTAAGCTAAAAAATCCGAAACTCTCATGTATGAAAATATGAACGTGTAACCATCTTCGCGTTAAGGGTCTGTTGGACAGATTACCATTTCTTTAGTGTCACTTCTCCTTCGATTATCTATACCTTCGATTTGACATAAATTCTCATTTTAATTTTAAGAAAAGAAAGTTATGATATCAATAAATAAATTGGCAAGTTTTTTGCTATAAAAAATAATTGTTTTCAAATAAATAAATAACCGATTAAATTGAGGAAGAATTATAAATATATGTGTTCATATAAACACTCAATCCAATTGCAGCATGTGAAAAGGTGGATAGCCTGTGAAAAGGTACAGTCGGGTACAATTAAAACTTTGAATAATTGCGACTGCTGCCACGTTCTGTACATGTAATAGAATGGTATGATGTTCTTACATGACATTATTACATGACAAATGTGCCCATAATATGTAGTAATATCATGTTTGTCTAAAATTATTATGTAATTTAACAAGATTGTTTCGCATCATGAAAACTTTTTCATTTATTTATGGAAGCTGAGAGCGGATGTCCAATCTACTCTACTTAGTAATTCAGTAAATGTATTGCTATCCTTATTTCATTCAAAATCTATGTCCAGGACGATTATATACAATTATATATGAGATTTAAATTCTGTTGATTTACATACATTTAAAAAAAACAGGAACAAATTCTATCATGTAGAACGCAATTTTTTGACGGAAAAACTTGCCGCCCCGTCCTATCATAGATAAGCGATGAACCACTAAATGTCAGTGTAATTATCAATATCATAAAATTTTTAATATAATTAATTTATCGTCCTATTATCCTATAATGCGTAATACTCAAATCATTATATTAAACTGTGAGACCAATGGCCTCAAATAATAAAAAACAATGGAATTTTTTAATTAAGTAAAAATTTTAATTAAGTAAAGATTTGAAACTAAAAGCTGTAAACTACATAAATATTAATTTAAAACTTTTAAACTTGATTTATTTTCCAACTAGAGTCATAGAAATTTATTTTATAACATTTTTTAATATGTAATAATAGTTACAATTATTTTTAATCAACTTCCTGCAATCTTCCGATAATACTAACAGAGGTTTGTAAAACATACATACAAATAACCAAAAATGAGCTTAGAATGATTGCAAGATTAAGTTTGAATTCTTCAACAATTCGTCAAGGACAGTAATAAATACATATAGAATGAAAAATCAATTCAGAGATTTTTTAACGGTGTTTCATTAACAAGTTAATTTGGTTAACCTTGCATAATTTAAAGATGGTATACATCGTTATCTATGATAGGACGGGGCGGCAAGTTTTTCCGTCAAAAAATTGCGTTCTACATGATAGAATTTGTTCCTGTTTTTTTTAAATGTATGTAAATCAACAGAATTTAAATCTCATATATAATTGTATATAATCGTCCTGGACATAGATTTTGAATGAAATAAGGATAGCAATACATTTACTGAATTACTAAGTAGAGTAGATTGGACATCCGCTCTCAGCTTCCATAAATAAATGAAAAAGTTTTGATGATGCGAAACAATCTTGTTAAATTACATAATAATTTTAGACAAACATGATATTACTACATATTATGGGCACATTTGTCATGTAATAATGTCATGTAAGAACATCATACCATTCTATTACATGTACAGAACGTGGCAGCAGTCGCAATTATTCAAAGTTTTAATTGTACCCGACTGTACCTTTTCACAGGCTATCCACCTTTTCACATGCTGCAATTGGATTGAGTGTTTATATGAACACATATATTTATAATTCTTCCTCAATTTAATCGGTTATTTATTTATTTGAAAACAATTATTTTTTATAGCAAAAAACTTGCCAATTTATTTATTGATATCATAACTTTCTTTTCTTAAAATTAAAATGAGAATTTATGTCAAATCGAAGGTATAGATAATCGAAGGAGAAGTGACACTAAAGAAATGGTAATCTGTCCAACAGACCCTTAACGCGAAGATGGTTACACGTTCATATTTTCATACATGAGAGTTTCGGATTTTTTAGCTTAATGTATAAGCATCATGATTTGAGTGATTGTGATTAACTCATTGCAGAGGTAAAAGAAGACATTCATCCTAACATAATTATTTGTTTTCCAACTTGATCTATAAGTATCACATATTCTTCCAGTATTTGTGTTCGATCACTTATTCACAAGAGGAAAGAAGATATATTATTTGTTGATCTGACGATTATAATATCAACACGTCTTAAGAGTATGCAGTAAAGCTACTAGTATTTTGTCTATATAAGTGTTATCAAGATCTTTAATTTCCATAATTAAATAACTGTATAGAATACAGCATTTATAATTTCGACTACATAAGAGTTGTCGAAGTTTGAAAATTAAAGTTGAATTTTAGAGTAAGCTCTAAGAATTTTTATTTTGTCTGTATGAATGTTAATAAAAGTTTGGTTTTGTCTGCATAAGTGTTATTAAGAGTTTTTTTTTTTGGTCATACTCTAAATAATTGTTTTAGAAAGAATCAGGGAAACTTCAGTTCTCTTCCTGGAAGGAACGCGTAGGAAGGGATCATAGTAAAGCGTTCCCATTACAAATTGAGAGTAATGAAAATGATAAATTTAACAGTATGAATAATAACGCATGTCAATATAATAATGATAGAATAGATTTGTTATTTGAAACCTATGTATTAAAGCTAGAAAATCTTTTGCAATATATTGAAATTACGGATGAATTTTCGAACACTACATATAAACTATTGGTAGATAGTGGTGCTCAATTAAATATTATAAAGAAAGATAAATTAATTGCTGATGTAATTAATACTAGTAATAGAATTCTGATTTCTGGAATTACGGAAAATTCCATTAGAACGTTAGGTTCCGTTAAATTATTCATAAATGATACAGATTTTGATTTTCATATAGCCCCAGATGGTTTTTCAATTCCTTATGATGGTATTTTGGGTATAAAAGCACTATTAGGGCAAAAGCTAAGATTAGATAAGGGTTACTTAGAAATAAATGGAAAGAAAATTCCATTGAAATCAGCTATATATAAGTATGAAAATAACATTAATGTTCTAGATTTAAAGGAAAATGTAGGGATTCAGAATTTAGTACCAATTTTTTATGAAAAAGTAGAAAATATGAATTTAGAATTTTCTTTAAATGATAAAGTTCAAACTGTCAATAATACTGTAGAATGTAGTAATGCATGTAATATAATTACAACTATGATTGTTGATTTAAGGGATGATACGCATGTTATTAAGGATAATGTAATAAATATAGGGAATATATCTTTACAGCAAGATTTAAAGAAAGTTCTAAATACGGTAAGTAAAATTCATAGTAATATTGAAGAAAATACGTGGATGGATGATAATGTTTTAGAAAGTAGCAGTATAGAGCAAATAGATAGTGAGCAACAAGATTTTCTGGATCAAAATTGTGAATGGAATAAGCGTAAATTGATTGAATTGTTAAATAATTCTAAAATCAATATTGAAACTTTCATTGCAAACATAAATAAATGTCTAGAAAAATATGAACATAATGATGAATTGATTAATCAAGATTTCACTATTAACTATTTAAAATTTATGGAAACATTAGAAAGTAATAATATACATTGTGAAAATGATAGAAAAATTCGTAAATTAAATAAACAGATAAATTATTTGACTTTTGATATTCAGGATATGCCAGAAAGTTTTGTTGCATTACCGGGTTTGAAATTGCCAAATGAAGAGGAAACTATGTATTGTGGTGCTATTGATTTAAATTCAATGAATGAAAATAATTCTTAAGAAAGCGAGAATTCAGGCAAAATTGAAAGGCAAAGATTATTAATGGATACTATTAATTTAAATCATTTGTCGCGAAGAAAGCGGAAAATCGTAGAAAATTTAATTTTGAAAAATGAGGATATTTGTTGGTTAGAAGGTGAAAAGTTTGGAGTATGTGAGGTAGAAGAACATGAGATAAATTTAACTGATGAAAAACCTGTATACGTAAAACAATTTCCTTTAGAATATACATTAAAGCAAATTGCTATTTTAGAAACAAAAAAATTAATTGAAAATAAATTAGTCAGACCGTCAACAAGTCCTTTTAATGCTCCAGCTTTTGTCGTTCCTAAAAAGGGTTTGACAAAAGATGGTAAGAAAAAATGGAGATTAGTAATAGATTATAGGAAATTAAATGCTAAAATTATATCAGATCCATATTTGTTACCGAATATTACGGAAATTTTTGATAATGTCAGTAAAAATAAATATTTTAAAACAATCGATATGGTTTCTGGATTTCATCAGGTAAAAATGAAAGAAGCGGATATTCATAAAACTGCTTTCAGTGTTCATCCTTTAGGTAGATTTCAATTTAAAGTACTACCTTTTGGTTTAGTCAATTCTCCTCGAGTTTTTCAAAGAATTCTTACAAAAGTATTAGGAGAATTAATAGAGAAAGGATTTTGTTTTGTGTATATTGATGACATTATTGTAGTTGCTAATTCAATTGAAGAACATAACGAGAGATTTAATTTAATTGCAGAAAAACTTAGGGAGGCAGGTCTTAAATTAGAGACAAGCAAATGTAAATTTTTCCAGAAAGAAGTTGAGTTTTTAGGACATATAATTAGTGAACAGGGTATTAAAACCGATCCAAAAAAAGTAGAAGCTGTTAACGAGTTTCCAATTCCGAGAACGAGGAAAAATATTCGAGAATTCTTAGGTTTAGCTGGTTATTATAGGAGATTTATTGAAAATTTTGCAGATATAGCAAAGCCATTATCTATACTTTTACAAAAGACGGAAACATTTGTGTGGACCGACGAGAGACAAAAAGCTTTTGAAAATTTGAAACATGCATTAAGTTCTGCGCCCATATTACAATTTCCAGATATGGAAAAACCTTTTATTATTACTGTCGATTCGTCAAATTTTGCTCTTGGTTGTGTACTTTCGCAAGGAGAAATTGGTGAAGATAGACCAGTAGCATTTGCTTCTAGAGTTTTAAAGGCAGCAGAAAAAAATTACCATACATATGAAAGAGAAGCTTTGGCAATAATGTTCGCTGTAAAGACTTTTAGGAATTATATCTATGGGAATAAGTTTTATATTGTTACTGATCATAAGCCATTATTATCGTTTAAAACTGCTGATAAAAATTCGAGAGTACAGCGGTGGCGTTTGAAATTATTAGACTATGATTATGAAATTATTTATAAACCGGGAAAAAATAATGTAAATGCGGATGCTTTGTCGAGAAATCCAGTAGATAATATTCAGATTAATGTAGTTACTAGAGCTCAAAAAGCGAAACAGTTAAATTCTAAAGAGTTTACAGAAATTTTGTCTAATGATCAGAAAATAGAAAAGTTAAATGAAGCTAGGATTAAGCAAAAAGAGAAAATTAATAAAAAAAGAGGAAATAAAAATAAACTAGTTGCTGAGAAAAATAATAGTTTAGATTTGCCAAAGGTAGATAAAAATAATAGTGAATTATGGGATAAGTCTATAGATAAAAATATTATATATACTAAAAAACTAATTCAATATAGAAAAGACAATATTATACATTTTATAGATGATAAAGGCAACGGTTTGGACATAAATACTAACAATTTTATTAAGGGAAACAATATTTCCTTTAATATACGATTAAATGAGGTAGAAATAGCAACTTTTAAAGCACTTAAAATTTTTGTTTTATGTATTGATGTAACTCAATCAGTTTTCATGATTAAAGAAAAAATGTTGCAGATTTTTAAGCAATTAAGGAGTATTTTATTATCTGAGAAAATTGATCATTTTAGTATTTCAAGAGATATAAAAATACATAATTTAAATTGGTCAGATATAGAAGAAATTTTAGTGCAAGTATTTGAAAATTCTAGAGTAAAAATAGTGGTTTGTTTGAATTATATGCAATACGTAGATTTAAAAGATAGAGATAAAATTTTTCAGGAAAATCATGATAGTTTATTAGGGGGACATGCAGGTGTCAGAACTTTTAATCGTATAAGAGCTAAGTATTTTTGGGAAAATTTAAAACGGGACATAGAAGATAGAATCAAAAGTTGTAAAGATTGTCAGAGAAATAAATTGAAAAGGGTAAAAACACGTCAACCAATGGTAATTACTGACACTCCTTTCAAAACGTTTGACAAGGTAGCTATGGATATAGTAGGACCTTTGAATGTGACTAAAAATAATAATAAGTACATTTTAACTATACAAGATCAACTTTCTAAATATTTAATTGCAGTACCGTTACCTGATCAAACCGCTGAAACGGTAGCTGATGCTTTCATAAAAAAATTCATATGTATTTTTAGTTCTCCAAAAGTAGTGCTAACTGATAGAGGTACAAATTTTACAAGTAAATTGATGAAAGCTGTAGCAAAAAGGTTTAAATTTTCAAAAATTGAAACAACTGCTTTTTCACCACAATCTAATGGTTCTTTAGAAAGAGCTCATCACCCATTGTGTGAATTCTTAAAGAATTTTTCTTCTAAAAATATTTCTTGGGATGATTTATTAGAATTAGCACAGTTTCAATATAATACAAGTATTCATAGTGCACATAAATTTATGCCATATGAATTAGTATTTGCTTATCCACCAAATTTACCTTCATCTGAACCTTTAAGAGTTTCAGAACAATTACCGACATATAATAATTATTTATCTAATTTAATTACAAATATGAAGGAAATTGCTAATTTAGCCCGTGAAAATTTAATAATTTCAAAAGAAAAGTCCAAAAGTTACTATGACAGGTTTATTAAACCAGTAAACTTCGAAATTGGAGATGAGGTATGGTTGATTAAAGAACCAAAACCTGGAAAATTAGAAAAAAATCATAATCTTGGACCTTTTGAAATTATGGATGTATCAAAAAATGGCAATATTACTATAAATAAAGAAGGAAAGCAAATAGTAATTCATGCAAATAAATTAATATTGTTTAAAAAGAAAAATTAATAGAATCAATTTGATTTCAGAATTCAAGATGGTGTTTATCTTTATTATCATTTTTCAAATATTCTTAAAAGTTACTGAAGCTACCATAGGCTACGATTGCGGCTCATCGGCGCCTAACATAACAACATACTCTTTATTGGACTCTGGAAATTGCGACTTTCAAGACAATCAAGTAAATTCATCAAGTACTATTATTGAACTTATACAAATAGTAGATTTTCGTTCTATTCCAATTATTCAGTGTAAAGTTGAAATCCATAGAACTATATTTTCTTGTGGAATTTCGGACATTTGATACCAATTGAAAATGCGGAACAACAATACATCAAAGAATTAAGTTATGAACAATGCGAGTTAATTCATGAAACGGGTATTTTTAAATATGACAATTTTCACACTATTTCGGATTTAAAAATAAATTGTACAACTACTAAAGGCATTGATTTTGCGGGAAGTGCGGCAGATAGATCGTGTTCTGGTGCTGCTTATGCAGTCAATTTCGGATCATGGAATAATGTTTTTGTTCGTGGCTTAATCAAAATTACGTTGCTACAAAATAATGCTAGAGTAAATTTAAAAAATGATAAATTAACACTAAGTTCAGGAGTAGTTTGTAAATTTTCGAATAAGAATTGTATGGACATGGAGGGAGGAAATACGTTTTGGCATATTTTACCGGAAGGAAAATGTTTTGAAAATTCATATGAAGTATTATTTAAAGGAGTAGCAATTAAATCTTTTAGTACAGATAGTAAAGAAATAGTTTATTCTGTAAATGCAAATGAAATAACATTTGCATTAGCTACAAAAAATGTCGAAGTTCATTGTGATAGAGAGTTGATTCGCACTGAGCATCCAAAATTGTTTATTGCGGAAAAAGATAGTAATTTAAATAAATATTTTTTTGATGTGGATAAAGTAAATGGAGAAGTAGTTAATAGAGTTAATTTAGATTTGTTCACATATGTAAATTCTAAGTTTGTTTATGTAGAAAGACATTTAAGAAATCAAATTCATGATTTATATATTAATTTAATTACTGAAAAATGCGAGCTTGAGAAAAAGGTAATTCAAAATTCTTTATCCATTGCCAATATTGCTCCTGATGAGTTTGCTTACAATATTATGAAGAAACCAGGTTACATGGCGAAAGTAGCAGGAGAAGTTGTACATTTAATCAAATGTGTACCAAGATCAGTAGTAGTATTACATACAGAAGATTGTTATAATCATTTACCAGTTTCTTTGGGAAATGAAACTTGGTTTTTAACACCAAAAACCCATATATTAATCAAGAAAAGTAGTAAAGTAGATTGTAATACAATTGTACCAGCGTATTACGAAATTGATGGACATTGGATTAAACTTATACCGAAGCCAACAGTGTCTATTTCACCGAATGTTATCAAACCAGATACTCATTTGGGATGGACATTTCCAGCTGTGAAAAATTTAGCGACGAATGGCATTTATTCGCAAACTGATTTGGATAAATTACAAGAACAGTTAATGTTTCCTATGGAAAAAACACAAATTTTGAATGTTATTGCAAAAGATATTGCTGGTGATGTAACAGATGGAGTTACATTTTCAGAAAATACGTTAACAAGTATTGCAGAAAGTACTTGGAAAAAATATTTGAAAAACTTACTACGTGGGGATCTTTTTCATCAGGAATTTTCATGATTATAGTAATACTACACATTTGCAAATTAACAATTGATACTATAATAAGAGGATATGCTTTACATGCAGTATATGGATGGTCTATTAGACTATGTGGAGCAGTTTTCAGTTCTTTAACCCATTTATTCATTTCTATGGGAAATACAGAAAAAATGACGAATTATGCAAAATCAACAAAATATAAAGAAGAAAAAGAAGAAGAGTTAAAGGAAGTTAAAGTCATTTCGCAAAATTCTCAACCTATGGAAGTAGAAACATCATTTACAAAAGCAACTTGTTTACCATTTATTCCTAATACACCGCCTTATATTTATCCATCTAATACAAAATCTCAAAATTCTATAAGTGTTTCTCAGAGCTCGAATTTAGATATTTTTTCATTGGATTTACGTTAATTTTTATTGTTTAAATGTTGTTTAAATATTTCATAAATGTCTTACATTATTTAGGGCCCCGAGGGAATTACATCTAATGATGTAATGTATTCATTTTTATACGCATTTTAAATAAGGATATAATTTATTTTATTTTATGTATTTATTTGTGATTTAGAAATAGGACAACAATATCATTTTATCAGCTAATATTTTAAATTTTTTGTACTTAGAAACCAATTGTAAATTTTGAATTTTGAAATTTAATAATTTTTTATTGCAATTTCATTGCAATATCTTGAGCCCCGAGGTGTAACGTCCTACGACGTTATTTATTTTTAAATCTATTATTTATTAATTTAAACTATTTTTTCAAAATTCAAAACACAAATGATGATGTCAATTTCGAAACGTTATATTTTGAATGCGCGCTGTAATTTTGTAACACATGTCAGCATGTGTTACTTATTCGGCAATCGTTATACTTTAAAACTGATTATTAAGCGTTACACATTAAGAGTTGGTCAACGTATTCGGGCTTTAAAAGAGTCGAATTGGCCTCATTTTAATTAGTCTCGTGTTTAAGTCCGAACTCCGTACCTCGCGGTTCGTCAATTGCGGAGATATTTATTGTACTTCTAAGTACTAGATTTTGAATAAAGAAACAAATACATTTTTAAACGTGAAGTGTAATCATTTGCAAAGCCATTCAATCCTACAATCTACAAGTTAGCAGAAACGAGAAACGCAGAGAAAAAAAAACGAGGATAGCAGAAGCAGCAAAACAAGACAAGTGAAGCAGAAAAAGGTAAGTCAAATAAATACACTAAAAGTACATATCGGAGCGGGTAACGAGTCTAAACCCAGCCACTAATAACAATTTTATACGCGCTCATAAATAATCTAAATAAAATCCTGCATGCTCTCAAATACATGTTCTACCTATGAGGTGAGAGTGTAGGTGGGACGTAACATAAGAAATAATAATCGAACTATTAAACAAATATTTCAAATAAACAAATACATAACTAACAACATAAACACGTAACCTTCTAACAAACATTAATAATAATAACAATAACTAAACACATTATTATCAACATTAACAGATAATTAATTTTTAATACAATTTTAGCAACTACCGATAACAATAATACAATTCATTTAGCTTGCAACAATAATTTAGAATAAATTAAATTAGTTTTAACTTTTGAATTTCAAAATTTTTGAGGCAAATTAGAACACGCAACGTGTAATCAAAACATCGGAATAATTCATTTTCTCTCTCAAAGCAAATTCAATTAAACATTCGTAAAAAATTTTTTTTTATTATCTTCGCGACATAAACCTTAATCATGACACATTATTAAGTAATTATTAAGTAAATAGTTATAAATAATTATTGTTAAACACACATTTACTTATTTAAAATTTTTTCCCTTTTACATTATTTCCCATTAGTTGAATTTATCCCAGAATTTTTTTATTTTTAAACGTAACATTATCCAAGTACAACAAAACAAAATAATTTTCTTTTGTTTTTGTTTTACCACAACCAGCGAATTATTTTCGATTATTTTCAAATAAGTCAACACTATCAATTAACAAACATAATTAATTTTTTTTACATAGCAAATATAATAATTTTCTTTCTAGTATAAGCATATTTATAGTCACCAAAACTAACATAAGCTGAATTTCAAATAGAAAGCCTTGACTAGGCACAGACACACAGTCTGAGACACATCGAATTGTCAATCGTAATAAATTACTAACAATAGTCGATAAGCATTAGTGATAAGCAAAGATCCCTCTTAACCGAACAAATTGTAAAACAATCCGTTTTCCTTTTATTTTCAAATCACAATTTTTTTTTCTTCACAAAAATTTCTTAACCCATTGAACCCCAGAATATTACCTTTCAAAATTTTTTTTTCTCCCCTAGTTCACCCTTTTCAGTTTTCAGAATAAATAATTAACAATAAATACAAAGAATCATCCCAATTTCGGAACACACACCCTGGTTAGCGGTTCACAATCCTCTCGTTTAACAAATTAAATTCATTGTTTTCAAATTTTCATCGCAAATTGTATCCATTTCCATCGTATAGATTTTCAATTGCATCCAAGTCGCATTTTTGACCATTCCATTCGACCTTTTCTTTAATTTTAAGCGCGTTCAAGAATATTACACTTTACCAGCAATCAAAATACTTGAATAGAAGCTTCACAAGAGAAAACCATTCAAGAATAAAAAATTAATCGACAAAGTTCAACAAGAAAAACCATCAACATGACGGGTTCGCATTCAACGGCGAATGAAACAGCGAACGCTTCAGCACAACTGATAATATCAATGGCTGAAAGTTTCACATTGATGAATTGCATCAATGGCATACCAACATTTGACGGCAAATACCACACACTTAGAACCTATATACAAGATCTACGCAACGCACATGAATTAGTGCCGCAAACCTTGCGATCACAATTCATGAGAAATGCATTACAAAAATTAACTGGAGCTGCAAGGAAAAGCATAAACAACAAGAAAATAGAAAACATAGATGATTTGATAAAACATCTCAAACAACGATTTGGTCCAGGAAGAGACTACAAATACTTTAGCCACAAACTAAAGGATTTGAGAATGAGACAAAAAGATAACGTCGGAGACTTCTACGATGAAATTTGTGTATTATTAAGCAGTGCTCGCAATGCTCTAAAAGAAGAAAAAGGAGAAGAGAACATAGCTCTACTCATCTCACCATTAGAAGATGAAGCAGTAGATATATTCATAAGAGGATTACCACCAGCATTATCAGTCGCTGTAGACGCCACTAAGCCAAAAACAATAAAAAATGCATACGAAGAAGCTGTCCGTCTGGAAGTAAGAATGGAGGCTAACATAATACCAGACACAAGGCCATACAATGGCAGAAAAAACAATTACTATGGTGAATATCGACAAAACAATGACTATCAACGCAATCAATATAACAATTACTACCAACAAAGAAACTCCGGATACATTGGATACATTGAAAACAAACCACCAGCAAATCAGCAGCAAGATCAGCAACGCCAGCCAAACAATTATCAACAAAATCAACAACAAGGGTATCAACGACAACAATATAATAATCAAAATCAACAAGGTTATTATCGAAACAACCAAAATTTCAGAGGAAATTATCAAGGCGGCTATCAAAATAATCAAAACAATAACTGGAGAAGCAATAACAACGGGCAACAAAGACAACTATTTAACCCACAAAATGGTCAATTCAGAAATTATTATAACAATAGACCAGATCAAAGAGAGAATTGGAGATCGCAGCCAAACAATCAAAACCAAGGTAGCAATAATTTAAACTACCAGGGGGCTCGTTACAATCCCCGCGTAGCGAGCCAAAATCAGAACCAACAACACCAGAGAAACCAACAAGGATACCAACAAAATTATCGCAACAACCAATGGAGGCAAAATTACCAGAATCCAAATCAATATCAGAACCATCAACAGAACAACGATCAACAACAATATCAACAACAAATGCAACAAATGAACCAACACAAACAAGTGCAACAGCAACAGCAGCAACAACCAGCAGCGATAATGAAAATTCAAGTGGAAAGCCCATTCCAAGAGTGTGCTCACCCAACTGTAAAAATCCTCAAAAGTATGACTGGGAGAATGACGAACCAACAATAGTCAGATTAAGAATCCCAGAAGGCACCATTAAACCATGGCTCGAATTTATGATCGACAATGGAGCCACAGTCAACATAATAAAACTAAATGTGCTACACGACGATCTACCATTCAACACTGAAGATAACACAGAACTAGGTGGCATCACCATACAAACAGTGCCAACGCTAGGATCAGTATACTTGCTGATCAGAAATACACCAGTAAAATTCCAAATCGTACACGACGATTTTCCGATACAAGCAGACGGAATGCTGGGTAGAAACTACCTCAAGAAAGAAGAAGCAGTAATTTCGTACTACAAAAATGCATTAATGGTAAATAGTGACGTCATGCACCCCATACCATTTAAGGGTCATGAAGAGGAACATTTACCCAAAAACGCAAAAAGGCGAAAAATAGATAGTTTATTACAAGTAAATGAAGCAACAAATACCATTGAAGAATCATTCGAAGAAATATCTGCAAATACAAATAATGCAGTGAAATGCACAATACCAGCAAGAACCAGACAAGTCGTGCAAATAAACCTAACAACAACAAATTTAAAAGAAGGATACATTCCACGAATTGACACTGGTAATAATGATGTATTCATGGGCGAAGGCGTGTACATCAATAACAACAACACATGCAAAATGTTGGCAATAAATACAAGCCAAGAAGAAGTCACCATCGAAATAAATGCAAAAGAATTAATACCATTTGACACAGAGCCAAACTTTCTAGAAGAAACAGATAGCGAGTTTGACGGCGAGGTAGTATCAAATATACCCGAAAGAATGGAAAAAGTAAAAGCAGCAATCAGAAGAAACCATCTCAACACTGAAGAAAAGGAGATAGTTGATAGAATAATAGATGATTATTTAGACAGATTTTTACTACCAGGTGACAAACTACCATGTACTAACATGATAGAGCACAACATACATTTAGAAGACAATGTGCCCATCAACACAAAACAATACAGACACCCTCCCAAACACAAAGACATTGTACGGGAAAGTGTGCAAAAGAAATTAAGAGATCGAATAATAACTGACTCAAATTCACCATACAATTCTCCCATCTGGATTATACCCAAAAAACCAGATAGCCAAGGCAACCCAAGATGGAGAATGGTAATCGATTTTAGAGAATTGAATAAAAAGACCATAAGAGACGCTTATCCGCTACCAAACATAGCAGACATCATGGACCAGCTAGGAGGAGCTGTCTATTTTTCCATCTTCGATCTTGCCTCAGGGTTTCAACAAATACCCATGGCAAAAGAAGACTGTTACAAAACAGCTTTCACAACAATCAATGGCCACTACGAATACAATCGTATGCCAGAAGGTTTAAAAAACGCCACAGCCACATTTCAACGCTTAATGGAGAAAATTCTGCGTGGTTTACAAAATATAGAAATGTTAGTATATTTAGACGACATTATTGTTTACAGCAAAGATCTCAAACAACATGAACAACGAATACGAAATCTCATGGAAAGATTAAGACAAGCTAAACTAGTTCTTCAACCTGACAAAGTCGAATTTTTCAGAAAAGAAGTTGCATTTTTAGGACACATAATCAGTGCACGAGGCATTGAACCAAACCCGAAAAAGGTCGAAGCAATAGCAAAATTAACACGTCCAAAATGCAGAACAAACATTCAAGAAGTCTTAGGAATGTTCGGATATTATCGAAAATACATACCAAAATTTTCGGATAAAGCAAGACCATTAACAGCATTACTGCAGAATAACAAGAAATTCGAATGGACACAAGAGTGTGAAGACGTTTTCAATAATTGAAACAATGTCTCATGAGTGAACCAATTTTGCAATTCCCAGATTTTGACAAAGAATTCATATTGACAACAGATGCGTCAGATTACGCAATTGCCGCGGTTTTAAGTCAAGAAACCGATGGTTTTGAACACCCCGTTCAATTCCTATCGAGACTACTTAGTAAAGCGGAAAGAAATTATAGCACAACGGAAAAAGAGTGTCTAGCAGTACTCTATGCTCTACACCAATTCCGACCATATTTGCTATGCAGAAAATTCACATTAGTGTGCGATCACGAACCACTAAATTGGATGCATAGTAGAAAAGATCCAGGTCAGAGACTGATGAGATGGATGTTCCGTTTTACAGGCTATGAATACACGTTCAAGTACAAGCCCGGAAAATTGAACAAAAACGCAGACGCATTATCAAGAAATCCACCAGAATTATCGGAAGAAGAAATCAACAAAAATCTCTCAAAGCTAAAAGTAATGATAATCGACCAAAATAAGCCAAGCACATCAAAAGCCAAAAGTCCAACACCAAGACCGAGAGCACAAACCTTGGGACACACAGATGTACCCAAAGGCAGAGGAAGACCAATAGGAGCAAAAACAAGTAAAAAAGCTCCACAATTGGATCATAGTGTCATTGCCCAAAGGACAAGAGCAAAAACACCTCAAGTTGAAAGCAAAATAAAACAATACATCAGACAAGGAGCATACCCAAAGTCAAAACGACAAAAATCACCAAGCAACAGCCAAGAAGCTTCAACATCAAAAGCACATAGTGATGACACCAATAATAGCGATACAGACACCAACACCTCCACAAAAACGAACACATCAAATACTTCATGGTTATCTTCAACAGCAGTAGATGGTAGCTCCAGTGATAACCCACCACTAGAGGATACAAGACGCAGCGCATTAAGAATAGATGAGTCAGAAATACAGCAACAAGCAAATAGCGATAACGACGAATTATCATCCAACGACAGCAACGACAAAACAATAAGTAATATAGAAATAGCAATAACAGCTAAAAGTGATACAGGCACAGACAAATCATCTGATGACGAATTAATAACTAATGCATCGAATGTCACAACATTGTCACGAAAAGAAGTCGAAGAAGCTAGCAGAAAATTAGAAGAAAGCATGGCAAGATTTGAAGAATTACACCCACAACAGACAGAGATCAACAAACAATACGACATTGCTGTAACTCACTTCTCTGATGGAGAAGAACAAACAGAGGAAATGAGATTCTGCATGGATGAACTAAATGCACATTACGGCACCAAACACATGGATGAAGTAATGGAAGAAGGACTGCAAAAATTAATAGAAAAATCCCAAAGAGAGTTGGTGAAAAGATATGAACAGGCAAGAGATTCTCAACCTGAAGAAGAGGAAACATCCATAGACGGGATAATATACCCAACAAAAGGTAGAATTTCAGACACCACAAGAATAATAAATAAATCTCCGAATGCCAAAAGCACACCACATCCGAATAAAAAAGTAAAGCTGAAAACAACAGACATAAGCGTCATAAATGAAAATTTCGACGACAAAACTTATGAAATAAGGTATTCACAACCAGAACAACAGTTCCATGGTTAGTGACAATCCCACAGCCATTAGAACCAATAAACGAAAGATACGGTTCAGTGCAAAAATCCATCAATTCGACAATGGACAAGGATTCAAACACAGATCGAAAATTGCTACCAGAAAGAGAACAAATAGTAACCATAAGAGAATGTCTAACATACAAAAGAGATAATTTAGTACATTTTCTTTCACAAGACTGCGACTGTACCACTGCAATAGTCAGACTACTCACTGACATAGGAGCAATAGAGTTAACGAACATCAAAAACAGAAAACCGCACATCGGTCAAATTTTTGTTACAGCGTTCAAAAAACACAAAATTTATTCTGTCATAATCAAAGACAAGTATTACAACAAAATAAACATTGCAGAATTAGAGAATTCTTTGCAAAATTTGAAAACAGTATTAATAAAAAATGAAGCAAAAAGTTTCAGAATATTGCGTAGAGGCGATTTAACAGATGAATTAGAACCCGGTCTAATCACCGAGCTTCTAGCAAAAACCTTCAACAATTCTCCAATAAAAGTAACAATCTGCTATGGAAAAGTAGAACTACCATTGGAAAAAGAAAGGAAACAAATTATAGCAAATTTACATGACAGCCTAACCGGTGATCACAAAGGTATAAACCAAACATATCGCAAAATCAGAGAACGATATTATTGGCTAGGAATGCGCAATGACATTCAAAATTACATAAGAAAATGCGAAAGTTGCCAAGAAAAGAAAATTGAACGATTCAAAACAAGAGAATCAATGATTATCACAGACACACCAATAGAAGCTTTTGACAAAGTCTCGATTGACACAGTTGGCAAACTAAGACAAACGCCATCTGGAAATTGTCATTTGCTAACCATGCAATGCAATTTGACAAAATACTTAATCGCCATACCAATAAAAAACTTAAATGCAACAACCATCGCCGATGCATTAGTCAAACATTTAATTTGCCAATTTGGAGCACCAAGAGCAATTCTCTCAGACAGAGGAACAAGCTTTCTGTCAAGCATAATGGACACAATGTTACAGATTTTCAAAATAAACAGATTAACTACATCTGGATATCGACCACAAACCAACGGGTCACTAGAAAGAAGCCATGCTCCATTAGTAGAGTTCATAAGGATATATTCAGAAAAATACGATGACTGGGACAAATTAGCACCATTTGCCACATTCACGTATAACACAAGCATACATGCAGCAACAAATTTCACACCATTTGAATTGGTATACGGCAGAACCGCTCGTTTCCCAATCAAAATCCCATCAGACGAAAAACTACGCACATACAACGTGTACATCAGAGATCTAATACTCCGTCTAGACGAGATGAAAGTATTAGCAGGTGAAAGACAAATAAAAACAAAATAAAATCTAAAGAAAGATATGACAAAAAGATAAGAAAATTTAAAGGCAAAGTAGGTGGTTATGCACGCCCTAATAAACGAACCAAGAACTAGCAAATTCGATGCCTACAGAAATAACCACTGAAAATCATCGAATTTGTTGGTAGGAAAAATGTCATATTGGAATACCCCAATGGCAAAAGAATAAGAAACACAATTGACAAGCTCAAAGATGCGCATGCAAAAACTGAAAGAACCAGATTCAGAAGACAATTCTGACTAAGTTTTCAATTGTGTTACAGATGAATCATCATACAATTTTATTCATCTCGTTCATCGCCAACCCTACCAGGTTTCTATGCAGAAACAACTACATACACTAGAATCGTTATCGCCAAACCCTGGCATTTATTATGAAAAAGCCAACACAATCAGAATAATAAGACCAGATTGGAAAATCAACATAGTCATAAACGTTGACCAATTCTTAAATATCCACAATCCACTGCAATAGAA
>JACCIB010000872.1:0-75212 GCA_018906965.1 Philotrypesis tridentata
CATATCGTTTTGCGCGACTTATTTACCTTGCTGTTTTTTTGATTTCGCGGTGCGTCCAGCGCCGCGAAAAAAAAAACGGTAAAAAAAACAGCGCTCCCTAAGGGTCCCCTATTTCGGACTCTGCGTGCCTGGCTAACTCGCTAGTACGCTCGAGTTTGTTTGCGTGCACTATCTTAGTTGTCGCTTCGTTAGCGATCGTAACGTTGTTCGTCTTCCTGTTAACACTGACGACCTCGAATGGCCCTACATATTCAATCGCGAATTTTTTATTCTTTGGCTCTTTCAGGAGGAAAACTAATTCGCCCTCTCGGAAGTACTTTGTATTTATCTTCGGTCGTAATAGTACTTCGATCTGTATTTTGATTGAATTAAATTGAGCGCGGCCGATGTTTGCAGCGCGGTCAGATTGTTAGACATCTCGTCGATGTACTGATTGTACGTCATTGCCTCGTCTGTTCGCGGGAAGCTCGAGGGCGTACGCGGTTTTATGCCGAACACGAGTTCTTGCGGCATGTAGCGCGTACTTTCGTGAACCGTACAGTTGTACGCGTGCTGACATACGGCTGTCCACTCGTCCCAACGGTCGATCTTTTTACGTATTTTCTTAAGTATTCGGTTAAGGTATGATGCATACGTTCGATCGATCCGTTGGACTCCGGGTGGTAAGCCGTTGTCGCAAACTTCTCGATGTTAAGATTCGCGCCAGCTCCTCCAGTGTCCGGTTCTGAAAGTGTTTTCCCTGATCCGTTACGATTTTTCCTGGAGGACCGAATACGCATATAACCTTATCAATTAAAGCCCGTGCTACCTCCTCCGCGTTCGCGTACTCCGTCGGTGTAAGTATCACGTACTTTGTTAGCATATCCTGAATCGATAGGATGTATCTATTGCCTCGCCCCGTCGTCTCCAGTGGACCGTAAAAATCCAATGCTATGTGCTCGAAAGGAAACGCCGGCGTGTTGCTTATTAGCATCGGCAAACGGGTTTTAACTCGAATTAATTTATTTGTTTGACACGTTTTGCATCGCGCCACGAATTGTTGTACCTCCGGCCGCATGTTACGCCAATAGAAATCATGCGCGATTTTTGCGTACGTTTTCGACATACCGCGGTGGCCTCCCATCGTCGACTCGTGATATTCTTTAAGTATTCTATACCGGTCCGACGTAGGTGGCACAGGTATATTGCTTGTTATCAACACCGCGCTGATCGGCCTATTCGCGAAGCATGAGTCGAATAGCTCCACGAACGACGACCACTCTGACAATTTTAGGATTGCGAGGTCGCGGATAACAGCAAAACTTTTGATTTCTAGCCTGGCTACGACTTTCTTTAATGTGTTCAGGCATTTGCGCAAATTCGCGCGCAGAGGCTTCTCGTTAGCGTGATTTTTGGCGTACATGCCGATAACCTTGAAGCCTCTGTGCTCGGTCACGTTTATCTCGCCTAAATTGAACTCTTGGTCATTGAGCACCTCTGGACCCACGTATCGGCGCTCTGCGAGAGCTTCTTGGATTTCGGTCGAGAAAGTTTTGTCCGTTGTAGCTAAATATACCAAGTTTTCGTGGTATCTAAACGGATGCTCTTTGTAAGCCCTAAGGTGCTCAAAGGCCGGAGTGTCTTGGCCCTCCTGCACAGCCCACGGCGGCTTTTCGCGCGGTGGCCTTGCTCGAGCAGTTAAGTATTTGCTCAGCTTAGCGTCTTTTAGTGCGGACGTCACCGCTGGCCTTGCGTTGCATAGACCGCTCGCAGTTTCTCCTTCGGCCGACTCGTCGCGATAAGCCATAGCTGACTTAGCTACGTCTGCGCGATCTGGTGCACGCGGTATTCTTTCGTCTGCGGAGTCATTGCCGCTGGCCGCTCGCTCGCTCAGCTGTTCGCTGCTGTTTCTGTCGCCATCGTCTGCGCCGTGCCAGCTAAGTGCAGCGACCGGTGCCCCCGACCCTGCGTCTGCCGCGTTAGGTAGGGCCTTCTGCTGTGTTAGCGCTTTATTGTTTGACGCGCCGGGCTCCTGCTCTTCGCGATTCTCGTCGTTCGCGGCGTTATCGCCCTTCTTTCGCTGCGGTGGCGGTTGCATTTCTATTTTCTTTCGTTTCGCGGGTCTGTTTCTCCCAAATACCGGTGATTGCGACCCGTCGGGACCGTCGTCGTGCGGAGGAGGTCCGTTACGTTTTGCTGCTGCGCGAGCTCTTGGTTCTCCTATCTCTTTTATCTTATACGGCGTGAAGTGCTGACCGCGCAGATTCAGGTGAATTACGTCACCTGCTTCTTCCACGACGATGTGGCAGAAAATGCGTTTGTCGTCGGATAGGTCATAGTGCACGCAAACATTCTTGTTGAACGCGTGCGCGAACAGAAATGCGCAGTCGATGTTACCGTACTCCGAGTCCGAGCGCAAAATTCTCGCGGTGTCATCCGGCTCTCCGCATGACGGCATTAACGCGGACGTTGCTAGCAGTCGCCTCAGCTGTGTTGCTGATATATCTAGATTTGCGGCTCTGATTAGCGAGAAAAACAAGCAATTGCCTGGAGGTTGATTCGGGATATTGGGGTCGCGTTCGAGTCGCGCCAATGGTTCCATACATTTGCTTTTTCGTATGTATGTTTGGACCAGAATATTGCCCGAAGATGCCGATGAGTTGAGATCTGACTCTTCGCGTCGACGGTCGTAGTTACGCGGTACATTCGCGAAATCGACATTCGGCCCCCCTTCTTCTGGCTCCGAATTCGATTTAGGACTACCCTCGTGCGCTTGCTTTGTTTGCGGCGTGTGTTTTTCGCGCGAGCACGCGTCAGCGGTGATGCTGCTGGCCTTCGGTGGCAGCTTGGCGCTATCGGCCGGAGTCGCATTACTCTCGGCGTTCCCCGCGCTTATCTGCGCTGGCTCGGCATCTCGTCTGCTAGCGGAGCTACTCTCCTGCGATGTCGACTTTGCCAGCTCGACTAACTCGATGCGTAGCCCCTTTTGCTTGTTCTTTTCCCGACTCGCGAGATGCACGCCTAATTTTTTGGATTGCGAGCCATTTTCCCACGGCCACGGTATGGCTAGCTTGGCCGTGTCATTTCGCGGCTTTGTTCTACCTAGCTCGGGCGTTGGCTCGGGCGGCGGCTGGGGTGGTAGTGGTGGTGGTGTCGCGATTACCTCGCTATCTGAGCTCGCGTCGACAATGCTCAGCTGTGACTCTACGAATTTTCCCGCACCTTTTATTGGCAGTACGAAAGACTGCAGCGGCTCATGTTCGGCTGCTATTTGCCCTGACGGTGGAGGCCTCTCGCCCTCGGAACTCTCGCTGCTTGTGGCGGGTGTGTATACCTTTGGTAAATTTCGGCTACGCAGAGACCGATCTGAGCCTCTGCCTAAAGGGTTTATGTCCCTCATGAACCGCCATGCCCCTGGGGGCAGCACGATGTCCGTGGGTTGCCCTGAATCGATCGCGGAGTCGTCGACCGCGGTTCTTGCCTGGAGCTCTCGCTCCCTTGCCGTGGTGGTTCCACTCAAGGTTGGCGTTTCTCCCTTGGAGCCGGCCGCCAGCGCGTACGCCTCTACGGATCGCGTTAGTATCTCTCTTATTCGCGTTTCTTCGCTCAGGCTCAGCTGATAACGACACTGCTCGACGCGCTGCAGTAGTCGTATTCGTAAGAACGCATCGCGTGTCGATCGAGTCAGCGTACGCGAGTTTATATAGTCGGTTGCTTTTTTCCACTCTCGAGTACCAGCGTATTCGGATGACCTCGTCTCCGTCGTACGTATCTTGCAAGACTCGGCATAGATAGAACCCGTCGCGATCGTTTCTCACGGCTAGAACTTCATTTTTTGCATACGTACGCGCGCGGCTCGCGTGTCTTTTCTTCAACGGCTGTGCTCGCTTCGTCGAATCGGAGTCGGACGACGTTTGTATTATCTTCGCGGCTCTGCTTGCTCCGCGTTTCTTCACCGCGCGTACCCGGAATATTCTTCCCGGTGGAGCTCCAGCGTCTTCGTCGGGGCTCGCGTTAATTTGCTCGTCAGCTAGCTGGTATAGCTTTTCTCGCGGCAGATTCGGGTTTACTTCGCCGGGATTGATTACCGGGTTTCGCGAGAGCGCGTCCGCGTTAACGTTTTTCTTGCCGGGCCGGTATACTATGTCGAAATCATAGCCGATAAGAGCCGCTTTCAGACGGTTGAAGCGCACGTCGGGTTTCCGCGTAGTATGAATATGCTTGAGAGCCTCGTGGTCCGTTACTACCGTGAATCGCCTGCCGTATAGGTAGCAGCGAAACTGCTCTTTCGCGAATACGATAGCTAGCAGTTCTTTATCGTATGTTGGATATTTTAATTCGCTACCTTTGAGGCAGCGAGAGGCGAACGCGCATGGCTGGTCTTCTCCCAATTTGCCCTGACTCAAGATGGCGCCTAACGCAAAATCGCTACTATCCGTTATCACGATAAATGGTTTGCTCAGCTCGGGGGCTTTCAACACCGGTTCGGTTGATAAAATTCGTTTCAAGTCCCGGAACGCTGACTCTTGTTTCTCCGACCATTCAAACGTCTCGTTGGTTTTCGCCACGTCGTATAGTGGTTTCGCTATTTTTGCGAAGTTGTTCACGAATCGGCGGTAGTAGCTAAATAAGCCCATGGCTTGCTTTACCTTATCCGCGTTCGTCGGCACCGGATAATTCACCATCGCGTGTATTTTTGCTGGGTCCGTTTTCACGAACCCACCGCCGACGATGTGCCCGAGCACGTGAGCCTCTCTTTTTAAAAATTGACATTTTTTAGGCTCTACGGTTAAGTTCGCCTCGAGCAGGCGGCCCATCACGCGGCGTAGGCGCTCGCGGTGTTCGTCGAGCGTTTCGCTAAACACCATTAAATCATCGAGATAGATTTCTACCTCGTTTCCCTGTAAACCGCGCATCGCGAGCGACATTGCACGGGTGAATGTAATCGTCGCCTCCTTAAGGCCCATGGCCATACGATTGAATTGGAGGAGCTGATTTCCCGATTTGCCGTCGGGCGCGTAAAATGCGGTCAGGTGCGCGGATGCGGGATCCATCTCGATCTGATGGTAACCCTGCTTTAGATCCATGACCGTGATGTAATTCGCGGAAGCAAGATTTTCTAATATGTCACTCATGAATGGGAGAGGGTGACAGCTTCCCTCGGTCTCCTCATTTAATCGCCGAAAATCAGTTACTAACCGAAACCGCTTGTTCCCCTGCGCGTCAGGTTTCTTCGGAACAATCCATAGCGCCGAGGAGTAATTGGAATTTGACGGCTCTACAATTCCCTGCTCGCGTAGCTTCTTTAGCTCTATTGCCATCTGCTCTTTTATCGCGGGCGGGAATCGAAAGCGGCCGCAATGTATTGGCTTGTTTGATTTTAATACAATCTTGTGTCTCAATAATTGCGTCGCGGCTAGTGGCTCGCCGTCGAGTCCGAATACTCCTGCGTACTCGTCCACGACCTCGCGAATATATTCTTTTTCTTCGTCGTTACAACCGTCGAGATCCGCGAGTTCCATAATTTTCATGACTCTGTCGCGTCTCGCCGCGTCGTCGCGCTGCAGCTTGTCGTTTCGAGATTTTACCTCCTTGTATTTTTCGCAGCTACCGCCGAACGTTCTCCTTAAGTTCGCGGTGGGCCCCGTAATCTCCTCGTCCGCTCCGTCCCCATCGGCTCGGGCTTGGGGATCCGACTCGGTGGCCTCGCACTCTATCAGTTCCACCGTTGGAACCGGGATTGTAACCGCGTCGTTACCCGTGTTCATACACACCGCGTAAATACGGCCGCCTCTATTTTCGGCGATAAAATTTCCGAACAAAAGGTCAGAGTGCAGGTCCATTAGTGGTACCATGCCCACGCTCGCGTCTTTATCTTGCACGTGCGCGCTTATGACCATTCTCACGCGCGGCGGTATCGTTACGCTCTCTATCGCGTCGAACGGGACTTTTGTGCCCTTAACTTCGAGATACCTCGCGTTGGTGAACAAATTGCACTCCAACGCCTCCATCGCGTCGATACCTAGGATGCCGTCGGTATCTATCGGAAAATCATCTGGGGTGACATGCATTTCGCATAACACCCCGTGTAAAAACACGGTCGCGACGCCCAACGTTTGCTCCTTTCCCGCTGTCACGCCGCGAATTATTATTTTTCTATCGCGGTTAAACGGGTAGCACGTTGCTAGCTTTCCTACTTTTATCGTAGAAATATCCGCACCCGAATCTACGTACAGGTTACATTTGCCCTCCTTGAACTGCTGGGAGTTCAGCGTAACTATTGGCGGCTGCCTTCCCGCGGTCAGAAATTTTATATTCGCGCCGGCTTCTTTTTCACCCGACGCGTTTTTCTCGGCCGCGAGACTCTGAGGATCCTTTGATTCCGATGCTACCTTTTTTTCGTCGATAGCCCGTGATGGTGAACTATCCGCAGCGGAACGCTGACGCGCACACTCGCCACTCTCCCTATTTGCGGGAGGTGGTTCTACGTGCGACTCTGAATTCTGAGAATCCAGAGTTTTCGCTTTGGCTGGGGGCTCGATTGGAATCAATTGCTCCTCTTGTTTGGCGCCGCTCGAGTCCGATTTCGGACTTATTTTGAGGGCTTGCACCTTATCTACTAGCTTATCTAACTTATTGCTATTGTCAGAAGGACGCCCGTCGTTTGGGGAACGCGGCGAGCGCCCTTCTAGTTTTTTGCGTTGTTGTTGCCATTGCTAGGGCTCTGGCCGCCGGCGGATTTTGTTTCGCCGTTTCCAGCGCTGTTACCGCTACCACCGCCCGAGTTGCCTTGGCCTTGGTTTTCATTCTGGCCTCCGCCGCCTCGACCTTTGTCGCCGCGATAATTCTTATTACTATACGGGAATCTGCCTTGCGCATTCCTTTCGCCACGGGGGTTTTTGATCTTTTTATTTTTTATGTCATTAGCGATCGTGCGGCACGTGCTTAGAGTGTGCCCGCGCTTGTCGCAGTATGGGCAGTGATCGTTGTTATCACCGCTTGCTTGCATTTGCGTATTCGCTGTATTTTCGCTACCACGGTTCTGCGCGTTTGCGGGACTTATCTCCTCCGCGGTCGTGAGGCGTACCTGTGCTGACTGTTTTGGCGGCGGCGCTATGCTCACAATGCCCGTTCTGGAGCTTCGCTTAGCCTCATGCTCCATCGCTTTCGTGAAGGCCTCCTGCCACGTTTTCGGGTTCGAGCGACCGGTCAGATGGTCCAACGGAGCGCGTAAGCCGTATAAGAACTGATCTAATATTTCGCTATTCGCCTGACGGGCGCGCGAGTCTCTGTCGGCTTGGCTCAGATCTGGCGCCGATTGAATAATCGTGAGCAGGCGGTTGTAAAGTTTTTCCACGCGAAAACCGTATGATCCTACGCTCTCCGTTGCGCCCTGCTCGATCACTCTCAATTCTGCGTGAATTTGCTCCGCGACGCCGATATTCGCGTAGTGGAACGTGAGATCGCGCAAGAGCAACTCCACCGATGAATATGTCGCGGTTCTCGCTCTGAATCCGTCGGTGGCCTTGCCCCTGAGGCGATTCGCGATGTGCCTCAATAAGCATCTCTCGTAGGCCGGCCCGAACATTGTCAAAATGTCCTGTATGGCCGTCACGAAACCGGTCAGCGAATCCGGATCGCCCTCGAAATACGGTATCAAATTTAACGCTTGAGTGAACTGGGTGAATCTGCACGGCACTGAAGAGCCGTCCGGATTCGCGTGATCCCAATAATTAGCCGGCGGTTGGGCTCGATTAACCGGCACTAGCGCCATAGTTTGGCTTGGCGATATGGGTGGAGCATATTGGCACGGGGGCGGCGATGGTGGGGGCGAGGGTGAAGGTGGAGGCCCCCGTTGGGGCAGCTCGCTCCGACGCACCTGTAGCTGCTCGCGCGATGCCCATTTACAGCGATCACGGCTGCCGCTCTGCTGTCGGCGGCCACGCTTTCCGCGGCTGTCGCTTCGCTCGCGCCGGCGCCTGCTATCGCGGCTCTCGTCGCGCCTTTCGCGACGATTATCCCTGTCGCCGCTGCTTCGCCTGCGTTGGCCGTCTTGGCCACCCTCGCGTCCCTCGCGCCCTGACCGGCGGCTCTCTCGGTCGTCGCCACGTCTCTCTTGCCGACTCTCTCGGCTGCCGTCGCGCCCTTCGCGCTGTTCGCGCCGACTTTCTTGGCTGTCGTTGCGTCTTTCCCGGCGGCTCTCACGGCTACCGTCGTATCTTTCGCGCCGTTCGCGACGACTTTCTTGGCTGTCGTTGCGTCTTTCCCGGCGACTTTCTCGGCTACCGTTGTATCTTTCGCGCCGTTCGCGACGACTTTCACGGCTGCCCTCGCGCCCTTCGCGCCCTGACCGGCGGTTCTCTCGGTCATCGTCACGTCTCTCTCGCCGACTCTCTCGGCTGCCGTCGCGCCTTTCGCGCCATACGCGACGACTCTCTCGGCTGCTGTCGTATCTTTCGCGTCGTTCGCGACGACTTTCACGGCTGCCGTTACGTCTTTCGCGCCGTCTCTCTCGGCGTGGCTGCCTATAGCGTACTGTTCTGTTGTATGTGCTTGCCGAGCTACTACTGAAGTCCGACTCATATAGAGAGTTTGAGAAGAAACTGCTTTCGGACACGACGTCGTCCGGATCGCTGCTTGGCTGATCGTCCGGATCACCCGCGCCTGCTCGATTATTTCTCGGGGGCGCTCGCCCGTTCTTTGGGGTTTTCTCGACCTCAAGGCTTCTCACAGAGCTGGTTGCGATCCCGTCGCCTCCGCTCACGCGCGCTTTCGCGTTGCTCGTGGCGTCGTTCGCCATGCCCGCGCGCATGATGTTGAAGATTTCGTCCCGTGTACGGTTAGCCAGCACTCGCGCGATCAACGCCATCGTTTCGGCATCGGCGCTTTCCGCGCTCGTGAAGAGCAACCGGTCGCCACTCGCTTGCTCCTTCTTGCGCGGATTGTCCTGTGCTGCATCGCGGCCGGTTACCGAGATTCGGTCGAACGATAGCCCCTGTGCACGGCTCATTTCGCGAATCTGCGCTGCCACTTCTCGCTCGTCGATGGATCGAGTTTCGGACGCTGCTAGGTCCGATACTTTAACGTTCGCGATATTTTTAATTTCGAGCAGGTTGCCGACGCCCGCCATGCAGCGCTCGCCGATTCTGAGACGATCGGTGGTTTTGAATGGTTTGCCGAGTGGGCCCCAAACGCTCTCCCAACGCTCTGTGCCGATGTCTAACCCGTCGATTCGGCGGCGTAATTCGGTGATCCCCAGCGGATCTTCGCTTGCTGCCTCGTCATAGATTGCCCCGGCGCCTGTCGGCGATCCCGGCTGTACTGTGGGATCCGCTGCTTTTGCTGACTCGCGGCTCTCATCCACCGAGAATTGTGTGGGATTGCTATCGCGCGGCTTATCCCTATGTCTATCCAATAGGTTATCGCGCATCTCGTTCCAGCCGTCGGCCATCCGCGCGTCTCTTTTTCGGCTCTCGCTGGAGGGGACCGACTGCACACTTTCCTGACTCAGTGTGCGCCGCAATCGTCGCTGCGTGTCCGGCGACAGTCGGTTATAATTTAAAAAAATTTTGCGCGCCTGCAATAATCTTTTTTTTGTCTCGGGATCGCTCTCCGCTTTGTTGCGCTTTTCGCCGTCACCGTTGCCTCGCTGGGAGCGCGGCCCCGTTATGCTCTTCGCTGTTTTCATTAGCTTGATTCGCGTCATTTGCGCGGAAGTTCGCGTGAAACGTTTCGGTTTCTATGGGTTCTAAATCGCGAATACCGAATGAACGGCGAAGGTAAATAATTCGCGAATGCCAAGCCGAGTGAACAGTCCAAGCGTACTTACAAAGCGATGACGATGCTGGAAGCTCGCATGATGTTGATGACTGGACGGTAGGGCGGTATTGGCTGCTGCGGTGCTGACTGCTGCGACGGTGGGTGTGGCTGGTCCTGCTGCTGTGACGTCCCCAGCGGTATGGTCCCTGGGATGTCCCTCGGTGGCTCAGGCGAGCTTGGTTGGCCGAGGTCGGCTTTGCGGACTTCGCACGCTCGCCGGCGATTGCGAAGGTTAGCTCTCGCTCAGACGTTGCTGAGCGGGGCACGTGTTGTTGTGTGAACTCGCTGCTGGCGGTGCTCGTCTTTATGGTTTGTGTCTTGTGGCCTCCTGAGTTCTTTGGCAAACTCGCACTTATTCGCTGCACTGATGTAGCGTAGTCGGCTGGCGCTGGTTCCACTGGCTTATGTGTCAAATTATGTTGTCCCTTTTTCTTTCTATTTACTTGATGATTGACACCAGCTGAAGACTAGTCCACGAGCACTGCACTATTCACTTATTACGGTTCACACGGGAGCGGTGATATATCGTCCGATGCTCCGCTTATTAAAAATGTTTTTGAGCTCGGAAAGAGAGAAAAAAAAATTTTCCGAGCCTCGGCGACCCGAGCTTTTTCCCGTTCGGATGGACGGACGAATAAGGAAAAATTCCTGAAGCACGTGTTGCTGCTCTTCAGTTGTTTACTGCTCGAATGTGAACTTCCGCGGCGTCGAAGTCGCGCGGGGTTCGTCCGAACTCGGGGAAAAAATGCACAATTTTCCTAATTCCTTTCCGAACTTCGCTTGGACCGACTTAGCGTCCAAGTCCCCCAAGGGATGCCAGATGTGATGTAGGGGTGTTGCGTCTTGGAGTGAGAAGGCCAAGTTAGAGTTGGAGGTCTTTATTCTTGAATTAGGAGAGCTCTGCTCTGTTCTGCGGTCGCCGGTGTTCTGCCTGCGAAGCCTCCGATGCGACAAGTCGGAGGCTGCAGTCTCCAGCACAAAGTGCAAGCTTGCACTTTGTGCGTGAGAACGCTCCGGCTCACGCGCTCCCGCGCGAGGTGCTACCTCAGCTTCGCCGGCGGTCACCTGAGCCCAAAAGCTCGTACGTGACAATATTTAATATAGTCATCATCAAATAGATCTTTCTGTTAGAATTGCCTTCTACTTCGTGGATAAATAGATCGCAAAAGATTAAGCAACATGATGCAGTGCGACCGTGTTGATTTTTCTCTTGGAAAAACTTGCCGTCCCGTCTTATCATAGATAATCAATGAATTACTTTAATGTCACTCTAATCAACAATACTGTATAATATCAAAATATAAGTCACCATACCTTTCTATTATCCTATATAAATGGCACTACTTCAAATGCATGTTAAACTGTGAGAATAATGGCCTCAAATAATAATTCGCATTTTTTTTTATTCAGTATAGAACTAAACCTAAAACTGTAAATTCTGAATATTTTTCAACTTCATGAATTTTTTAAAAATTGAAATTTTCTATATTTGAATTCAGAAATCTATTACTGACTTTGACTCAGCAGAGGCGTCATTTAAAGATGATATCCATCGTTGTACACAATAGGACGGGACGGTAAGTTTTTCCAGAAAAAATTTCAACACTGTCTCACTGCATCATGTTGCTTAATTTTTGCGATTCACTTATCCACGAAGTAGAAGGCAATCCTAACAGAAACGTCTATTTGATGGTGACTAAATTTAATATTGTAAACTATATTGGTATTATTGTATATTGATTTTTCAATGTAATCACCTTTTAGGGATGTATATAACATTTATTCGAAAGACTACATATAGAGACCCTTAAACTTTTTCCTGCAAAAAGCTATCGATATAGTATAATGCGTATTTCCGAGTGTCCTATCCGTGACTCTCAGAAATTTCAACTGAAAAGACACGCAAACATCCTTCGTCGTTCGTATGAGAAAAGTGGATCGTATAACCTCAATTTAAAGGGTTATTTACTTATTTCAAAACAATTACTTTTTATAACAAAAAACTTGCCAATTTATTTATTGATATCATAACTTTCTTTTATTAAAATTAAAATGAGAATTTATGTAAAATCGAAGGTATAGATAGTCGAAGGAGAAGTGACACTAAAGAAATGGTAGTCTGTCCAACAGACCCTTAACGCGAAGATGGTTACACGTTCATATTTTCATACATTAGAGTTTAGGATTTTTTAGCTTAATGTATAAGCATCATGATTTGAGTGATTGTGATTAACTCATTGACGAAGTTAAAGAAGACATGCATCCTAATATAATTATTTGTTTTCCAACTTGATCTATAAGTATCAAATATTCTTCCAGTATTTGTGTTTCGATCACTTATTCACTAGAAGAAAGAAGACATATTATTTGTTGACCTGATGATTATAATATTAACACGTCTTAAGAGTATGCAGTAAAGCTACTAGTATTTTGTCTATATAAGTGTTATTAAGATCTTTATTTTACATAATAAAATAACAGTATAGAATAAAGCACTTATAATTTCGGCTACATAAGAGTTGTCGAAGATTAAAAATTAAAGTTTAATTTTAGAGTAAGCTCTTAGAATTTTTTATTTTGTCTGTATGAGTGTTAATGAGAGTTTGGTTTTCGTATAATACTAAGAAATAGATTATTCTTGCAGGTGGCTTTATATTTTTATTAACACCCGTAATAATATATTTTTTAAGAATACAACATACCCGTAAAATGATTCCTGTTCCTCAAGAGAATTGCAAACGCGAAAAGCAAACCAATGACGTCATTGTAATTGAAAATAGTAAGCAGGTTGAAAGCCATATTGAGGCACCTGCAAAGTTTGTACAGACACCGCGTACAGTTTGTTCACGTTTAGATCATGAAATGAGTAAAATTTTAAATTCGAGAGACATGAGCGTGGACGATAAGTAGGTACTATATTGACAAGCTCTGCAACGTTTTCTCTACTTTATCGGTGATAGGGGAATTTTAAAACTCGAAGACAAAAACGAGAAAGAAGAAGAGGAGGAGGAGGATGAGGAGGTTTTATCCAATAATAACGATGATAATAATAATGGTAATAATAAAAAAAATATTCAGCTACACGGTTTAAACGATTGCGCAGGGCTAATCTAGAGCGCATATCATGGAATAAAAATGATGTAGTCTGTATAAACGGCAAAAATATAGGAAACTCCAATATTGTCGACTCAATTATTTATGCTTTACGCGATGAAAAAAATGCAGTGTTACAGCTGGACGTAAATTATTATGAGATATAGGAGAGACTACAGAATTTATCGGGAATAACTCCTTATGGAAAGCCGGTGTAGCTACAATTGCTGCCAATGTTACTGCCGATTATGACAAATCAAAAATTCAGAAATCATTTTGTAACTTAAAATCAACGGAAAACGAAAGTGTGAATTTGCCTAAAGTCAAAACAAAGCAAGAGAAAAAGATATGTTGAAATTGGTGAACACGAAAATTACGAGAGCATTGACGAAGACCCTGACAACAGTAAATCTCGTCAGATTAAAAAAGAAAAATTTGGGGTTTGCTAGACATGGAAAATGAATAAAAAACTAAACAAGATTTATCGCGATCAGTTTAAGAGTTCATCTGATTACAGTATCGATAGACTTTATAAAACCTCAAATTAAGAAAAATAAATTCCAAGAATGCCTAAAATATCAAGATGCTTATACACTTCGGAGACGACTAAGATATCCACGTCGGAATGATAACGTATTAAGTATTGATTGTGACAGATCTGGGAGTGTCTATCAAATCTTTCAATGAAAATTATCCGTATATTCTTGTTATGATTGACTGCTTGAATAAATTTGCATAGAGCCACTTTATGACAAAACATGCTCTAGCGTGACTTCAGCTTTCCGTAGAATTTTGTTCAGAAGTCAAAATCGCAGACCTGTTACTGTACAGTCGGATAAAGGAAAGAAATTCACAGGTTCAGAGTTTCAGAAACTTTTGAAAGAAAAATATAATGTTCCGAGTTATAGTATTCCGAGTAAGGAGCCCTGATATAAAAGCTACCATCGCTGAACGTTTAAACCGAACTTTAAAAGAACATATGTGGATATATTTTATGAATGTTACTACCAAAAAATGTATTGACATTTTATAAAATTTGGTAAAGCCTTATAGTAACACTCTAGTTTCAAAGTGACTTCTAGTAAAGAAAACATTCAAAATGCTTACCTGGCAGACCAAAATTGAATATAGATATATGCTCATAATTTTAAAAGACAAGAGTCTAAAGACCACGTACATGACTTAGTGCGAGTTAATACAGCTAAGAATGTCTTTTCGAAAACATATGGAGGAACAAATATCGAGGAAATCTTTGAAATTATATGTGTTTCACGTGCGAGAGCACCTTTTTATGAAGAAGAATTGTCCCAAGTTCGTAAAGGTCTAAGCAAAGATAAAATGAGGAAGAGTTTTACATACTTCTATCGAGTGCAAACAATAAAAAATGTTTTCCCGATAATAATCCCTCAAATTTTACGGTGCGACTTGTACAAATGACTTGTGTACAAATGACTATTTCTCATGGAAACTGTAGTAATTTGAAAGATTTGATGATAAAGATTCATTCCGACATTTGCAAACTTACATTACCGGTGATACAGAAACACCACTCTTAAGATCTTTCTTGATAGATATGAATGATTTCAGTTCCAGTAAATCGAAAGAATTTACATGGCTGTATTATGTATCTTTACAACGCTCTGATTTCCGGACAGTTGAAATTATTATGTGAGACGAATTGTCGATAATAGCTCGTAAATCGAATAATTGGCTTACTTTGTATAAGCACGGCATAAAGTGGTTCGAAAGTGACGAATCTAAAAAATATATTTTTGCGAATTTTCGTGAATTATCTAAACATGCCATGATCTGCATGATCTACACCCGAGGAGTTGAAAAAGTTAACTTATTGCAACGAATAACAGTTCGAGAAGTAATAATTATAGAAGAAGACATAGAGTATCCATCATTTGATAAACGAACCTTGTCGCATGCTTTTTGCATTCTTCATTGTACGAAAAATTCTTCTCACTAAACGAGGCTAATAAATTTAAATATTGACTACTCTCTGAGTCAGTGATAAATTTACAGAAAGAGCGTGAAAGAATATAACTCTTCAATCTCTTCCATTCTGTATGTACGGTATTTATCCGTCGGATGAGATTCTAAAAGTTTGGACAAAACCTGCAATTATTGTATCTAATTCGCAAGATCATACTGAACCCGGTAAACATTAGATAGGTATGCATGTAGATCAACTTGGACGCGGATATCTTTTCGACAGCTACGGAGTTTCACCGACAAATGCAGATTGTATAGGTAGGCTTTGACAAAATTGTAAATATTTTAGATAGAACATAATAAAGGTGCAGAGTAAAAAATGTTAGAATAAAAATGTATTTTCCACATACTATAAGAAAAACAATGAAATAGTATTGGAATTTTACAATAATTTAGTTCATAACAGTCTAAGCGCCCAAAAATCATCTGGATCTCACGATTACAAGAAAAGTGTAATGAAATATAATGATAAATTAATTGATGACTGCATCTCTTTTAACTGTTCACTTGTCATTTTCGCAGTAACGCGATTAGGCGGGCAATTTCCATCTGAGCCACGCACACGCGTTCTCCCTAACAGCAAACCTCGGTTTCAGTTAATTGGCTAGTTTGTATGCGGACCTAAAACTAAGGTTGACCAATCGCGGATTGCAAATTCTCCTATTATTAGGCTCGTTTTCAGGGATAGGAGGAAGAACAGCCGCTATTTGGAAATTTCCCTTCCGAAATGAAACTACTATTAAGGGGACTACTATTATGTCCTAGTACGGCGTAATAAATTTAATGCATAAGGTTTTTCTCCACGCGTAAAGTTTTACCCGCGTTTCCGACCGGATTCGAGCTACGTTCCGCGTTAATGGCCTTCATCGAGTATTTCCTGCGCGTTAATGACAGTCGACCGAGCCTTGGCCAGGTATGTGACTGCCGCCGAGTTTATTGATATCCCTAATTATACAGTTGAAGCTATGCTGCTATACACATATGCACGAACGCCGCGAAGATTCCGCCCGCCTTCGTCCAGTAGAGGACGAACAATTAAAACAATTAATTTACAGTGAACATTTAGTTATCGTCGATTGGTAGTCCACAAAGACGCTTGATGTGTCGGTATAAAGTACTAGTAGCTGTTTTAACTGTAGCTATCCGAATAAGACTGTCTGGACCTAAGTGGACCTCAGTAGCGCGTCCAAGGGGCCATTTAGCTGGTGGGCACCGCTCGTCGATTTGTTGGGATTTATCCTACAGAAGTATTTGCGCTCAATCCAACGTGCGAGAAAGGGGACGGCGTGGTTTGCAACCATGCTAAAGGCGCGGTGCCGCACTGATGACTGTGCGATCGCTACAAAGATCAAACTGGGACGCGAGTATTACATGCGCTATGCGAACGAAATGTTTAAATTTAACTTATTTATTACCTTTGTGCTGTGTGTTGAATCTGCAAGAACGTCAGGTCGTTGGCTCGACGGCTTAATCGGCTGGGCAATGGCACAAGCGCAAATAAACAAGCGATCGAGATTGGAAAACGCAAAATAGCCAAATGTCCTCAAATGCGATTCTAAAATAGGCGGGTACTAGCAACCAATTATTATGAGCTCGAATATTCTGAATTTAATAGAATTTATTTGTCGAAAAAGGTTCAAACAAAACCACTCAGGCCACTAAATGCGCAAGTAGAAAAATGTGCAAATGAGAAAATCGGTTAAGTTGCGTCTTCGGTTAAATTGCGAACTGGGTCAGATCTCAAGGCGCACTGCTCTAGGGCTCGCAATTAAGCATGGGAGAGAGCGTGTCACTTTCTCTCCCACTAATTGTTTCTACCTCTCCCCCATCCCTCTCTTCGTTTTACTTGCAACTTCGCTCTCTCTCGCACCCATGGACTAGGTGAGAAGTCCGGCGACACGGAGGAGGACGAAGTTCTTGGTCAGCGCTCCGAGGGCTGTGGGAGAGGTATCGTTATTGTCTTCGCTTGGCGACAATTCTAACGTTCTTTGGATGATGGAATTTTCCTATCGTAATGCGATGTTGCCGATGCGTTATGCATCCTGGCCTCGTCACATAACACCATTACTAATACTAATTGCCCGATTGCGAAATTTTTAATAGGATCCATCTATTCATTTCTCTCCTGTATATAAATGAGATACTCGCGAGGCCAACGCTTCCCAAAATTATTCTGAATAAGCTGTGGTAATTGGTTTAATCTATTCTCTGGCACAGCGGGTACCTCTTCATCGGAAATAATCGCTAATCTGCCACCTGTCAGAAAGTGTGCTGGTGTTAACACATCAAGTTCGTCGATTATCGGACAGAGGAGGCGTGAATTGAGATATGCTTCTATTTTCTATGTTGTATATAATAGTACAGAGAACTAGGTACAAATCTTCGATTTTTGATACGTAACGCGTGATGTTCATAAATATTGAGTGAATTGATTTATTCCGAAACCAAAGCAGCTATTTAAATCATTTTTTTTTCATTTAACATGCCTTTTTCTTAGCTTTTACGCTATGTTCATAAAATTACTGTAAATTGAATGCAAACACCGTAAATTTGACAAATTTTTCATAGCAAGCTGGGAAAAAGACATGTTAAATGAAAAATAAAGACTTAAATTGCAGCTTTTGTTTCGGAATAAATTAATTTACTCGATATTTATGATCATCATGCGTTGCGCACGAAAAATCGAAAATTTGTACCTAATTCTCTGTACTATTATATACACATACGTATGTTGTACACATCCATTCCCAAAACTACAAAAGTATACATGTATGGTGAAAACATACATTTTCAACATATTTTCACAAAGCATTCTATATATTGTCACGTACGAGCCATAGGCTCGGGTGACTCCAGCGTCCGGTGACCGGAGCTGGCGACGATGCACCGAATGCATCGTCAGCAGTGAACGCGTCGGCCGAGAGCTTCTCACGGCCAAGGAGAGCAAGTTTGCACTTTGACCGTGAGACGCCGAGTCTACGAGTTGCATCTCGCGGACAGCGTAGGCAGATACCCGGCGACCCTCGAACTGGGCAGAGCTCTTCCACGATCAGAGCAATAAACGGAAAGTTACTCTCAACACTTGTCTCGTGTCCTTCGGTCCACCCCGACGATCCGTAACAGCTTTTTGGCATCCCTTAAGGGTCCTGAAACGCGACGCGACGGCGGTGTACTGCGAGTGTTGTTCGAGGCAAATTCGGCAATTTTTTTTTTACGTTTTCACCGATAAGCGACAGTGCTGAATGTCGGAGTGTTCGTGAAGTGCGGCAGACTCAAACATTGCTACGCCTATCCAACGTAACAATGGTAGTGACAGTTCCAAACGAGCACTAAAAACAACAACCAGGGAGTTGTCTGGAAAAACCGCACTGAGCAGCACGGCACACAAGGACGATCGACGCAAAGAAAATCACGAACCTTCACGTCAGTGTGAACATTTGAGTGGTTGTTGCAACAGGGGTGCGCGCGCCAGCCGTCTTATACGCAGAACGGCAATTTTTGAGGCTCCATTCCGCGACCGCCGTAGTGCGTCGCGTTGAAGTAAACACGCGGAGCGCTCCCTCACCCCCCTCACGCCGACCGACTGCCAACAGCAGCAGCAGTGGGGATCCCCAGCAACCTCAGTACGCTGGCCTCCAGCAGCAGGACAGCAGCCACCAGCCTCCAGCCACCAACGTCAACGAGTCTACAAGATGCGATCAACAGCGTATTCCTTCTCGTCGGACTGTAAGTCCGCCACCTTTTTCCTATATGCGGTTTGGCTGGTTGCTCGGTAGCGCGTATCATAACTCACCCCGACAGTCGTAGCGCGATCGCGCATAGTGAAAAGCAGACAGCGCGTCGCGATAGTGGAATGACGCGCATGAAGCTGCGGAAAGCTATGTCCATATTAAATTTAGGACCGCGAACGGAGCGCAACGAAAAAGATCAAGGTCGCGGAAAACGCGGGCGGCTCAGCGATCCGGAAACGAAGAAACGCTTCAAACATGCGAAGGAGATTTATCGGTCATATTACTGCCTATCGCCGACGTCGCAGAGATTGCTGCGGGAATCGCTGGAACCGCGAACCGGCTCGCCGCGCCCCCCAGCAGTGCACGTAACTCTGACCAGGTTGACGTGCAGGTAAGCGTCGCCCCGTGGCTGCTCGCCTCCAGCTCGGCGCCACGGTATCCGAAAGTACCATCATCGTCCGACGAGGACCCCAAAAACAAAACTTTCGTCATACCCGCAGCTCTCCCAGTCCCCGGAAGTACGGGGGCGGTAAAAAAGACAGTCCCAAGATGAGAGCCCGCGGAGTTGGTTCAACTGCGCAAGAGGCTGGACGGTCTGGTCTTGGAACCACGCGAGCCGTGCGAACAGCCGTCGGATATTTGGGGACATCTGAACACTTCCCTAGTAAAACCCGCGCGAGTCGAAATAGGGGATAAGTGCATGGCAGGCGTATCGAACCTCCTGCAGATTAAGCAAATTACTAGCTACGAAGACCCGAACAACGTGTTCGAATCCGGTAACGAAGAGGAAGCGCGCGTCGCCTCAGCGATCGGCTCCCGTTACGGCTCGGGCAGGGCCACCCCTTCGCACCCCTCCGCTCTTAAACGCGAAGTGGACAGACTCCGCAAGGTCATTGACGAGTTGTTATCCGAAGATAGCGCGCCGGAAGACGAGGAAGTAATGTATGGTCAAATCCGGGAGAACAGCGCGGTTTACCCCGCAACGCAACCCGTACGAAAGCTCGGACTGCGACCGTCGACATCGAGGGGAGGACGAACCAGCTCGTCGCTTATGCGGCCACGGCGGCCACGCCGCAGGCCGTTGCCGCGGAAACCCGGGCGATTCGGATGGCAGCTATAGCTCAGCAAGCAATTACCGCAGCTGCGCTGGCGACTCAGATGGAAGCCGGCGCAGTTATTATAGTGCACACGGGCACAGCAGGCGCGGCTATAACGAACTCTCCGACGGAAGGTGCAGCCGCGAAAGCTGCTATGCGATTGACCGGCTTAGGGGGATGCGCACGGGCGTCACACGGGGAACGAGCATCCGGATTGCCGATGCTGCTCCAGGTCCGGGCGCCGCGATAATTATCCGAGGGAAAGCGAAGCCCATGACAGGTCCCCCCGACGCGATCCCTCGCCACCCCATGCGCCGAGAAGACAGCCACCGACGCAAGCGCCGGTACCCGCGCCGCACCCTCTACCCCCTCCATAGACCCAGCTACCCCCGCAGCCCCCGCGCGACCCCGAAACCCCGCACGAAAACTCGCCCCCGGCAGCAACGGCTCCATCAGTAGCGACGATGGATCCGAGGCGTTATGCGCACTTTGCACAAGCCCTCTCTATGATCCCCACATTCGACGGGGATGTGGACACGCTGTCGATTTTCATGACAGCAGTGAGGGAGGTGCTCAACTCATTCGGCCCGGAGTTCGAGAGATTCCTCCTCCGGCAGATTGCGAATAAGTTGACAGGCAAAGCGACGCAGGGCTTTCGTGCGCGTACGGTCCGGTACGGGTTTGTGGAAGCTCTGTTACGCGAGCTTACGCTGCATTTCGCGAACATCTTCGCGAACAAAAAAGGCGGCGTCGCCCAGGACGTGAGGACAAAGTCCTTTTGCTCGTACTGCGACGTGCCCAGACACGCACTGGACGAGTGCAAGACACTCGTACGGGACGCCGCGCAAAAGAGAATCGAAAACCCGCGCGGCGAACGCAACAAACCGGAGCCCAGCCAGAGTTACGGCAGATGGCCGAACAGTAGAAGAGGAGGCGGGTTTCGCGGCAACAACCAGCGGAATTCACAGACGAGTCCTGGTTCAAAGTTGTCTGTTAGGTCGCCTCGTCTTGAGATGCGGAAACTGCTGATGCGTTGTTGTATTAGTGTCGACTTTAAGTTGGTTAAAGCTTTCTTGAGGTCTTGTGCGTTGTTGTTGCTGTAGTGCTTTTCTTTGAGTACTACTGAGAATATGTAATGGCCTTTGAATGGTGCAATTATCGTTTGGGATACTCGTGGTTTTTTCCATTTCATGTGCTCTAGGTTTATTGCTCCTATTTCGCTTAGCAGCGTTGAGATCGCTCATGCATTTTCACAGACTTTCGATAAAAAATGAACTATGTTGTCTTTTTTTTAGGTGAGACAATGTCGAACTAATTTGATGACGGTATTTGTGACTTTTATACTTCTTTGTATTACTGATGTGTCTTCTTCCTCTTGTTCGGTTTCATTGTTTGTTATTTTTGGTTGTGCGTTGGTTGGTGGCATCACTGCTTGAAGATTTGGCACCACTATGTTGCTGATGGTGTGATTGTGACTGTCATCGGAGGATAAGGAGTTATTCTCTTCTTCCGATGCTAGGTCTTTTGACTTGTTGTTGTCTACTCTTAGGCCACTATATCTTGGGTCTTCTATTGATGTTCGTTCTGTGGAACTACCGTGCAGTGCTGTTGATGACATTATGGATATGTGTGATGAAGATGCGTCGTTGAGTAACTCATCATCCATTTGTGTCTTCTTTGTTGATTCCTGTGTATCTATTACTATTTTTGGACGTTTTTTGTTGTTTTGGTTTTATTTGCTGGCACTTTGGTTTTGCCTTTGTTTGTTGGTGTGATTCCTTTAATGCATTGTGCTACTTTGCTTTGCACTTGTTTGGTTTTTGCTCTTGTTCTTTGTGCTATTAAACTGTGGTCTGCTGGTGGCGCTATTTTGCACGTTTTTGCGCCTATTGGTCTACCTCTGCCTTTTGGTGCGGCATCGATTGCTCCAACTGACTTTGCTCTTAATCTTCGTGTTTGTTATTCTCTTGATGTTGAAGGTTGTGGCGAATTTATTTTGCTATCTGAGTTTTCCTTCTTTGATTCTTCGACTATCATTATTTTTAGGTTTGGAAGATTTTCATTTACTTCTTTTTCTGTTGGTTCTGATGGGTTTCGTGATAGTGCATTGGCATTTCTGTTCAGCTTTCCTGGTTTGTACTTGAATGTGTATTCATATCCTGTGAATCGGAACATCCACCTCATGAGTCGTTGTCCGGGATCTTTGCGATTGTGCATCCAGTTGAGTGGTTCATGGTCGCAGATAAGGGTAAACTTTTTGCAGAGTAAATAAGGTCGGAATTGGTGCAGAGCGTAGAGTACTGCTACGCATTCCTTTTCTGTTATTGTGTAATTTCTTTCGGTAGATGTGAAGAATTTTGAAAGATATTGTACTGGGTGGTCAAATCCGTCTTTCTGTTGGCTAAGGACTGCTCCCGTTGCATAGTCTGATGCGTCCGTTGTGAGGGTGAATTCTTTTCGAAAATTTGGGAAAATTAATATTGGTGCTGATGTGAGGCAGTCTTTAAGTTTTTGGAAACTTTTTTCCCTTTCTTCGGTCCGTTCAAATTTCACTTTTGGTGTTACTAGTTTTTGTAGTGGTTTCGAGATATCAGAAAAACTTGGTATGAATTTTCTGTAATATCCAAACATACCTAGTATTTCTTTGATGTTTTTGCCGTTTTTTGGTGTTGGCAATTTGGAGATGGCGTCTACTTTTTGAGGTCTTATTCCTTCGGCACCGATAATGTGTCCGAGGAATTCTACCTCTTTTCTGAAGAACTCTATTTTGTCTGGTTGCAGTACTAATTTGGCTGATCTTAGTCTATCCAACATTTTCCTAATTCTTTGTTCATGTTCTTCAAGTGTGCGACTGTAGACTATTATATCGTCTAGGTAGACTAATATTTCTAGGTTTTGTAGTCCTCTTAGGACCTTTCCCATTAAACGTTGGAAAGTTGCAGTTGCGTTTCTTAAACCTTCTGGAATTCTGGTGTATTCGTAGTGTCCATTTATGGTGGAAAATGCTGTTTTGTAGGAGTCTTGAGGAGCCATTGGGATTTGTTGGAATCCGCTTGCCAAATCAAAAATTAAAAAGTACGTGGCCCCTCCCAATTGGTCCATTATGTCTGTAATATTTGGCAAAGGGTATGCATCTCTTATGGTTTTTTTGTTGAGTTCACTGAAGTCCATGACCTTAAATTACCTTTGCTATCTGGTTTTTTGGGTATTATCCAGATTGATGAGTTGCATGAAGAGTTTGATTCCTTTATTATGTTGTCTTTCAGTTTTTTCTCTACACTTTCTTTAACAACTTCTTTGTGCTTTGGCGGGTGTCTATACTGTTTAGTGTTTATCGGTATGTTGTCTTCCAGATGTATATGGTGTTGTATCATGTCTGTGCATGACAATTTGTCTCCAGGTAGTAGGAATCTATCTGTGTAATCTTCGATTATTCGGTTTACGATTCTCGTTTCTTCTTTATTGAGGTGGTCCTTTCTGATGATTTTCTGAATTTCTTTTATTCTTTAGTTTATGTTTGTTATTTGTTCACCATCATAGTCACTGTCTAACTCTTGTAGAAAAAATCTGGTCTTGGCTACTCGGTCGATCTCTAATGAGTGACGCTTCACTTCCCTAATTGCTCTCTCGGATGCATTTCGAGGCCTCCCCTCTCTTAATTAACGCGCACACTCCTTCGCTGCCCTCTCTTGGCTTTCTCTGTCTTACTCATAGGAGACTATGGGCCTTGGCGACAATACAGCCGAGAGAGTGCAGTGTCAGCAGTGCACGTGTCGACCGTTGCCGACGGCGGAGAGGTTGTTGATAGTCGCAGAATTCTTGACACAGGATATTTTTGTGTCCTTGAATTCTGTGCCTATACATGGCCGTGCTGGCCATTCTTAGCCTTGGTTCGACCAGCAATTTGTTAATTACTGATAGAAACAAGGGGTGCAAAAGCCGTCACATGACAATGCATGATTGATTCTGTTAATTTTGTGCTTTTTCGGAATCCGCTCCACTTAGTTTGCGACCAGACTCATAGGGAAGATATCCCACTCTTTTTCATCAGGATTGATAGTACGGTTCCTTCAGAATGATGCGGCAAGTACACAAAAATGATGAAAATCATGATTTTTGGTAAGTAAATACCTTTAACTATTTTGAAGTACTACACTCACTTAATGCACATTTCTAATGCTTAAAAATGATGTATAATACTTATATTTTAAAGCAAAAATATAGTTTTGGGAGAACTTACACATATATTAATTTTTTACAACACTCATAAATATTTTTTTTCAGATTTTAACCCTGTCATAACCCCTTTAGACGACCTGGCTATCTGACTACGCGTGAACTGACAAAGCCTGCAAAGACTCCATCTTTTACAGATGACGAACGAGATTAACGAGTAAGACCGCTCCACACAGCTCGAGATTAGGTATATTAATGGTTTTAACAGGAGCTACCTTTGTCTTAACTGCGAGAAGGGAGATATGCACGTTTCCGTTACCGTCGTCGACTCAGAGATAAACTGCCGCCGCGTAGGCAGGTGATGAGGTATTCGAGAACCCATGGATTTCGTAAGCATGATGTGATGCTTCCCCCAACCATCGATCAATTGAAAATTTTGATAATGTCGTTAAAGAGTTGCAATAATCCGCCCATCGGTCGCATATGCCGGTCGGTAAAAGGGTGTTCCAATCGCATTTTAAGATCCAAAGATCTTGCGTTATTATCTTAGCGATTACGGTAACTGGAGAGAGCCAGCGAGTGTATTCGCTAACACCGTTCCCTTGGTTACCGTCCCAATTAACGCGGTTAAATTAGAAGAACTAAAGATAAACACATCACGATTGGGTACCTACTGTATACCTGTATACTCAATTTTGACTGACGAATTCTTATCGATTTCCTTTTCAGCGAAGAGCTGTTTGAGGTGTGCTCTTTATTCGCAGCCCACTTATCTAACTGAATCCGACGGATAGGAGCTTCGCAAGTTGCGTTCATATCTCAATCGCCCGTTGCAGCTCATCGGCTCCGGCGAAAATATCATCCGTGTAGGTATTACTGTTTAAGTAGGAGGCGCCAAGAGGAAACCGCGACCTCTCATCCTCAGCTAGCTACTGTAGTGTACGAATTGCAAGGTATGAAGCGCACGTGATCCCATAAGTGATTATTGTCATACGATACTCTGTCGGAGGCTCATTTATTCTCAGGGCCTAGAGGGTTCTCTGAAAATCTTAATTTTCTGGCGCGACACGAATTTTACGAAACATTTTCACAATATCGGCTGTAAAGACATAATCATACGTACGCCAGTTAAAGAGAATCAACGACAAATCTGTTTGAAGAGCCGGACCTGCCATAAGAAATTGATTGAAACAATCTTTTGTAAAAGCTTCGGTGACTCGGGCGCATACTACAGTTCTGCATAATGATGCAAATACTATGCTTACATTTCCATAACTTCGCCGAATGCCTGAGCCACTTAGATAGAGACAATAGATGAGAGGGAACCAACATCCATTCTTCGCTCTTCTAACGCCACAAAAGAAGGATTTGATTTTAGTGGAAGTCGAAAAATGTAGCGGCCGTCCGGGTCTCGCGTGCAAGACACGCAGAAAAGACACACAGGCTTCCTCTTCGGGCGTGAATTTCAGCGCGGAATCCCGGAGTTCTTCAATTTCCCATAAATGCTGCAAATATTCATTTAGTGCATGGTTGGAGACACCGTAAAGCGCGCGCATGGATAAGGACTGAGACCGCGCCGCCATCGTGAGCTCTTCAGGCCTGAATTTAGCCATGGAGTTAGGGGGATCTTCGTTTACCGAGATGCGCTGCAAGCTCTCATTGAGATCTCTGTTGGAAGAGTAATGAAGAGCGTGCAAGGGTGAAGAACGACTTCGCTCCGCCCGCCATGGCGCACTTAATTGCACCGATCCAGGCACGACCCACCCTAACGCAGTGTCTTGCGCTATTAGACCCGTCTTGGTAAAGTTAAACATCCCCGTCCGCAATAATCACCCATACACTCGACTCCTAAAATAACATCTATTGTATCTCGAACGTTGAAGTGAGGATCCGCTAAAGTTAAGTCAACAAATTTTCAAAGTTGATCCCTTTGACGTTATGAGCAAGCAGATGCGAGGTGAGTCGTGGCAAAATCAATGCTTCGATGTTCAATTGAAAGTCCGCATGTATAGTAGATTGTAATACAAAAGATATTGCATGTTACGCGACTCCGGAATCACTCGCACCTAAGCCCGTCAGTGAAATATTTGTCTTCTCAGAGCCCTAATCTAATACTGCGCAAACGTGTTTAGTCGGGCCATTTGGTCCCCGAATAATGGCTCGTGTCGTCGCAAGAAGTACTGAACATCTGCTACGCGGGATACTGGCCATATGAACGTCAACTACTGACGCGTCCGGCATCTTATTATTAAGGTGGCGTTCTTGACTAATCCTGAGGTCGCTTGGGATCAAAAGTAATAAGGTATGGTGCTTCTCTTGACATGCATTGCATTTGAGCTTAGGCGGACAAGCTTCAACCTTATGTTGACCAAGACAATTAAAGCACAAGTGTAATCGCCTTATTTCGAGTCGTCGATCATAAACTCTGTTTCCCTTTAACAGTTCTTCCAAATGGGATGCGGTCTTGAGCACAACGCAGATTTCGGCGTTATTTCCAAAGTTTCTCTCGCGTAAAAGACCTTCTTAAAACTGTTGATAGGTTTGTTAGTGACTGTACTTTCGACCGCCATCATACTAAGTGTCTGCGATCGTTTTTCAAGAAAATTCGCGAAATCAGTGATTCTAGGAGCAAACGATCTTTGTCACTTAGTTCCGACTCCCACAATTTTCGCGATTCTGGATCAAGATGATCAACTGACATTTTTATATTAGGTAACGCGCGAACAATGCATTGTGCTTCAACTGCAAAGGAACGTAACTGAACGGCTGATTCCCGTTTTAACGAATTCATATTCATAAGCGTGTTCAAATGGTTACTGACAATGAGACGGGGGTTGGAAAAGCGTAATTTCAAGGCATACCACGTCGTGATATAGTTCGTGTCGGTAGTAGGAACATCTTTAACCAAATCAGCCACGATACCCGTTAAGCACAGTTTTAAGTAGCTAAGCTTCGTAGCGACACTTGATATCTTCCGATGACGCTCTCCCATTCTTCGTAGTTAAGTAACTAAGTCTAGCGACAGCAATTTGGCTAACTCGGATCGGTCAGAACCGTGAACGTAATTTTCATCGTGCGGACTTGGCGCAACAAGATTAGCCAACGTTGAGATTTTTTCTAGTATCTGTAGCAAGTTATTGAGCAGATTTTGATACGCGTTCCCAAGGTTATGAAATGTACCTTCTACTATATATGGCTCCTTAGCGATGTCTTCTCGAACAATTAAATCTCCTTTAATGCATCAATACGTGACTCAATCATTATTTTATTTAAGGGGTTGTACCTGAGTTAAAATGATGAGTATGTTGATTTTTTTATTAACTTTTTTGAAAAAATTTTGACCCAAAGATACAGACAAAAAACCGGAAAAAATTTTTGTTCTAGTTTTCCAAAAATCATCAATTTTCGATATTTAAATTTGATTACACCTCAATTATTTAATGGAATTTTCGTAATACCTCTAGTACAAGAGTTTTATAGGGAATTCCAACGAAACTACAATGTGAATCTATAATGAAAAAAACTAATGTTTTCCAAAATAGATCTTGCTCAAAACGTTGTTAACCTAGTACAAACTGCCAAATATCCAATTTTCGCAAAATAATAATTTTTTTATTAGTTTACTATTCTTAAACAACATAAAACTACAATCTCGTAAAATAAATCAAATTCAAATTTGAAAACACTAAAAAATTTAATCGATTTGAAATTCCCATCAAATAGTTTGCATTGTACAACAAAGAAAAAGAAGATTCAGTTCTGTTTTATCGTTACAATAGTTCCCTAGACTAGGAAACCGCTGATTGAATTTTGATCCAGTCTTCAAGTCACCATGTGTCTACTGTTGCTTATAACCTGTTACTAATGTTGATAGAAAGTTCAAAAACTTCTACAACAAGAATTCAGATAAGTATTGTAAACTAGTAAATAGTAGTTGCAATTCTAAAGATTTAGTTCTTTATGATTCTTTTTTGTTCATACGTAAAAATGGAATGATCTATCTATGAAAATATTAACGCGTAAACATCTTCAAGTTAAGGGTTTGTTGGTCAGACTACCATTTCTTTAGTGTTACTTCTCCTATACCTTCGATTTTACATAAATTTCAATTTTAATTTTAACAAAAGAAAGTTATGATATCAATCAATACATTGGCAAGTTCTTTTATAAAAAGCAATCGATTTAAAATGAATAAATAAGCGTTTAAAAGGAGGAGGATTATAAATATATATGTATTTATATAAACACTTGACCAAATTGCAGCATGTGAAAAGGTGGATAGCTTGTGAAAAGGTACAGTAGGGTACAATTAAGACTTTGAATAATTGCGATTGCTGCCACGTTCTGCGCATTCTAACTGACGTTTGGTGACCGATCACCATGAAGCCGTATTTACCGTAGAAGATTAGGCCACCATTCTTCCGGTAAATTGGGCGTTACGTGATGGGTCACAAACATGTGCAGAACATAGCGCCAATATGTTATTATTCTAAGTTTCAATTTAACCCTATGGTACATGTAATAGAATGGTATGATGTTCTTACATGACATTATCACATGACAAATATGCCCATAATATGTGATAATATCATGTTTGTCTAAAATTATTATGTAATTTAACAAGATTGTTTTGCATCATCAAAACTTTTTGTTTATTTATGGAAGCAACGAGCGGATGTACAATCTACTCTACTTAGTAATTCAGTAAATGTGTTGCTATCCTTATTTCATTAAAAATCTATGTCTAGGACGTTTATATACAATTTTATGTGAGATTTAAATTCTGTTGATTTACATACATTTAAAAAAAACAGGAACAAATTCTATCATGTAGAACGCAATTTTTTGACGGAAAAACTTGCCGCCCCGTCCTATCATAGATAACGATGTATACCATCTTTAAATTATGCAAGGTTAACCAAAACTCATACTACGCGTGTGCAATAACGTTTAATCTAGAACCTGCAAAAAGTTTCAAGTGAAAAAATGCATTTACAGAAAAGATGGCATTAGGATCAAAATACTATGAATGGATTTCACTCTGTCAGAACTTGTCGTAAAAAAAATTTATAAACAGCAGACTTTACTAAGTCAGCCTTATTTATCACTGTAAGTAATATTTTTGAATAAGGAGTTTGATGCGCTGATTAAATAAAATGAAATGAGTAATATATGCATTACTTATAAAATAATTATGTATATTCTTTTTCTGAAGGAAAAAATTATAAAATTGTTAAGAAATATTAACATATCAAACATAATATGAGATGATGCGTGTAGGTAATAAATCAGACTAAAGTATTACAGCATTTTAATTCGAAAGACTGAGAATTATTTAGTGGTTTCGAAGGCTTTGAGTGTGAAATAATAAAAATGCTGAGACAAATAGTCTTCTGATTAAGGGTGTTACGTCCTACCAGAGATGAGTAGAGAGATTGCTAGAGACGGGGGTTTTCGTGCACCGAAAGCTGAGCCAAGAAATTGTCGGTCCCTGCTACGAAGTGGTACCGGTGTACCAGTTGTTTCAAAACTATATACAGGCAAAGCAGTAAAGGGCTGCGAAGCCTGCAGAAAAAAACATTTTTTTTTTAACAGAGGTTCAAGTTTCGACGCATTTTTTCTAGCTGCAACGTCCGAGCGGCTTATACCTGACTGTTCTCTCGACCGAACCCAGAGCGCTAATCCTTTTATGACGGTCAACTTTGGCGCAATGAAAATTCAAAATGATTCAAACTAAATTTTTAAAAAAATTGTTCATTTCCATGTTGTTAAAAAATTTTCAACAATGAAAATGCAATTTGAATGGTAATTTTCCGATAATTTAAAGTTGTGATATATACATTTAATATATTTTAAAGTCATTTTGTTCGTTCTGCCGCTGTTCGGCAGGCCTTCGATCCCACTGCCGAGGCGGAAACCTAAATACTAATCCCTTTAATTACGGTCAAATTCGACGAAAACAAAATTATAATTTATGAAAATTGGGCATTTACGAAAAATCGCATACTCTATTTAAGTTAACAATTTTTCAAGAATTACAAACAAATTTGAATGGTTAAATTCTAACAATTTGAAGTTTTAATTTTCGGCAGCGACAGAGCGAAGAAAATGATTTTAAAATGTATTAAATGTATATATCACAACTTTAAATTATCGGAAAATTACCATTCAAATTGCATTTTCATTGTTGAAAATTTTTTAACAACATGGAAATGAACAATTTTTTTTAAATATGTAGTTTGAATCATTTTGAGTTTTCGTTGCGCCAAAGTTGATCGTCATAAAAGGATTAGCGCTCTGAATTCGGTCGAGAGAACAGTCAGGTATAAGGCACTCGGACGTTGCAGCTAGAAAAACTGCGTCGAAGCTTGAACCTCTGTTGAAAAAAAATTTTTTTTTCTACAGGCTTTGCAGCCCTTCACTGCTTTACCTGTACATAGTTTTGAAACATCTGGTACACCGGTACCACTCGTAGCAGGTACCGACAGTTTCTTGGCTCAGCTTTCGGTGCACGAAAAACCCCGTCTTCGTCAATCTCTCTCCTCATCTCTGGTCCTACCCACACTCTCACCTCATAGTCAGGACAGTATTTGTGTGGATTTTGTTTAAATTATGAGGGTCAAGTGGCTAGATTATTAGACTCGTCTTCCCGTAGTAATATGTTACGATTAAGTATTTTATACGACTTACTTTTGTTTTTCTTCTTCTACTGTCTTTATATCGCTGACTCTGCTGTCCTCATCTTCTTCTTTCTGCTTATTTGTGGATTTGGAGGAATGGTAGGCTTCCGAAATGATGCACTCGTTTTGCGTTTAGTTAATAATGTATTAGTTTTCTTAAATTCACAAGATGAGTACTTTGTAGTACTGTATAAATATCTCCGCTAGTTAACGGACCGCGTGGTACGGAATTCGGACTTAAACATGAGACTAATTAAAATGAGGCCAATTCGACTTTTCTAAAGCCTGAATATGATGACCAATTCTAAAAGTATAACACTTAATAATCATTTTGAAGAGTATATCGATTGCCGAATAAGTAACACTGCTGACTTTTGTGTTGTGTTACTAAATTAATGTATCGAAATTTACATCTTAATTCTCTTCTTGTTTTGAGTTTTGAAAATATAGTATTTTAATTTACAATTAATAAATTTTAAAACAAATAACGTCGCAGGACATTACAAGGGCAACGAAAGTGCCCAAATGCAGCTAAAATCTATAGTATGGAGAGTTAGCTCTCGTAAGGCTCGTAATCTATTAATATTGTGACGCGGCTCCTGCCTGGGCTTCGTCGGGCTGCTCCTAGCTGCAGCTCGTGCTGGGGAGGTGCCGTGCGCACAAAAGATTATCTTACCCGGTCTCCTGACCCTGCTCGGCTGCTCAGCTTCCTCGGCGAGCTGGGGGGATCCTCGGGAGCTAGGACTCAGGTGTGCGGAGTGAAATACGCACTTTTAGACTTGGGGCGAGTGAGTAGATCGCACTCACCCGCGTATTTATTCCGCCAGAGATAATTACATGTACCGCGCACTCGCGGTGTTACGTTCTCACTTTCGACAGTCGCGCTGGGCGACATGGGGATCGAGTCCGGCGCGGCCGGTGGCTTAAGCGTGCTCGCGTGCACGGGGCTCTAGTCCTGAGCTACGATCGCGCTGGGGGATATTGCGCCCTGATCTTCGCCGCGAGAGAGAGAGAGAGAGAGAGAGAGAGAGAGAGAGAGAGAGAGAAGGGTGCTGGGCCGACACTTACAGGCTCGTAGCGATCTTGGCTCGTGGTCGGTCGGCGCTCCGTCTGAACGATCCTCTCCGTGGCTGGCGTCGTCGTGCTTTGGGGCTGGCGCGGAGTGAGCGGCGGCTGCTGGCTCGCGGTCCTCGATGTGGCCTCTGCGCGATGATCCTGGGAAGCAAGGTCGGCGGTGGCGAGTGTTGGGCCCTGCAGCGGCGTGGTCCTTCCAGTAGGTAGTCGGTAGCGGGCTCGGCTGTGCACGTGTGATTTATTGCGCGTGCGGTCAGGTCAAGGGCCAAGAAGTAATCTGGCGAGCCTCGTCGCGCTCGTCTCGCTTTCGGACGACAATTAGTCCGAAAACTCTCCCCGCTCCTTCTCGCGTGGCAGCGTGTTCTAACGCGCTGTCGCGTCTCTCGCTTTTCTCTCTCTTTCCTTCGCGCTCTTCTGCTAGCGCGCTCTCTCTTTCTTCGGCGCTATGTCTAGCGCTGACTCGAGTGTCTTCGAATCTCTCTCTCTCCTAATTCTTTCCCCCTTTCTACTACTAGCGGTTTCGTGTGCGGCTCCTGCCGCCTCGAACCTCGCGTTGCCGTGCGCTGGCATGCTCGTGTGTGTGCACGGCGTTGCGCTAGGCGTTCGTACTTGTGTGTGTACAGGCGCCTTGTCGCAATATAATGCAGGCTTACTATTATTACTGGTAAGATTTTGCTTCAGGTCCTATATTTTTAATTAAAATCTTTGATCATCTACTGGTATCGCAATATATGTATTCCCTTATACTATTGTGTATAGTATGGAGAGTCGGCTTCTCGTTGTAAGTCAAATCCATTAATATGAATACATGATTAATACTGGTAATTTTTTGGATTAGATCATATTTTTTTTATAATTAAAATCATTGGTAATCTGATATCCAAATATATCTGTTCACCTATTATGTGCTGTATACCAAAAAAAATTGTACGCTTATTATTAAATAAAAAAATTATAGTATAATATAAAACTTACCTGTTATAAAATGAATAAATTATAAATATAAGAAAATGTTCTCCTTATACAAAGTGAATATTCTGTAGAAACTTTCTTCGATTCTTCAACCAAGAAGATAAAACACTTTCACTAGCCATTCATAAGGATCTCTTTCGACATACAGCCTGAGAGTTTATCTCCCAGGAGACGATAGAAAAAGTTATTAATTATCCATATCCACTTCAACAACGTAGAAACTTTCTTGCATGAACGAATATTCTTAGCACTTCACTAGCTTGTCACAACACAAAAAAATTTTTTCCTTACATAAACTGAATGTTTTGTTGAAACTTTCTTTGATTCTTGAACCAAGAAAACACAGTACTTTCCCTAGCTATTCATCGGGATCTCTTTCGACACACAGCCTGAGAGTCTACCTCCCACGAGACGATAGAAAAAGTTAATTATCCACTTCAACAACGTAGAAACTTTCTTGAAAGATGAATTCTTAACACTTCACTAGCTTGTCACAAAACAAGAAAATTTTTTCCTTACATAAACTAAATGTTCTGTAGAAACTTTCTTCGATTCTTCGACCAAGAAATTAAAACACTTTCACTAGCTATTCATAAGGATCTCTTTCGACATACAGCCTGAGAGTCTACCTCCCACGAGACGATAGAAAAAGTTATTAATTATCCATATCCACATGAACAACGTAGAAACTTTCTTGAAAGATGAATTCTTAACACTTCACTAGCATGCCACAAGACAAGAAAATTTTTCCGTATATAAAATGAATATTCTGTAGAAACTTTCTTCGATTCTTCGACCAAGAAATTAAAACACTTTCACTAGCTATTCGTAAGGATCTCTTTCGACATACAGCCTGAGAGTCTACCTCCCACGAGACGATAGAAAAAGTTATTAATTATCCATATCCACTTGAACAACGTAGAAACTCTTGCATGAACCAATATTCTCAACACTTCACTAGATTGTCACAACACAAAAAAGTTATTTCTTTATATAATCTGATAGTAAAATAAATCTGAAAAATAAAAGGGCATATTATAACAAAGAATCAGTTCATGAAACTTTCATGTATTGTATATTTATAAAAAAAAAAGGGCATATTATAACAAAGAATCAGTTCATGAAACTTTCATGTATTGTATATTTATAAAAAAAAGTAAAACTAAATACTTATATAATTCTAGGCTGTTAGTCATGTTTGTGAAACATTTTTCTTAATTATATCTTTTCAAATATTTAACCAAATACAGCTTTGTAAACTGCATATTATTTTGAAAAGAAAATCACTTTGGTAGTTTATTGTACAATACTTATTATTCTTTAACACTGCATTTGTGTTATTGTATTGAAAAATCAATAAATGTATATACACCATCGTCTGCTTTTCTGTACACATGATGAACTGTATACATGCAATAGTATACATAGAGCTGATGTTACACGAACGATGACGTACTTCGGAGGAGAACATTTTCTCCGGGAGAAGAATTTTCGCTGAGAAGAATTCATGATTCCGAACTTTCACTTCACGCTATCCTTGGATAGAAGCGACTTCACAATATATGACCCTGATGTGTTTGTTTGTTTGTTTTTGTGTTTTAAGTCGCATCTCCTGTCTGTATTAGTGACTCTCATTCCCTGCGTTTTTGCGAATCCTCAATTAGTGCATTGAGTCCACTATTGAGAAACTTGCAAATCCGCAAGAGAACGGGGACCTACAGTTTTATGTACAGTGAAATACACACGTTATACACAGTGGAATCCGAACCACTGGAGCTTAGATGTATAGATATTTATGTAAACAAAGAGGTGTCCCAAAAATCGTCAAGTGTCAGGCTCGAACCCAGGACCTCTGAATTTCTAGCCTGATAATCTACCGATTGAGCCATCGTCGCTGCTGTGATTTTGTTAGTTTTATCCCAAACTTTTATTTGAGTGCTCATAAGTGAGATACAAAGCTCTTAATGCGTAGAAAATGGAATGTTACATCTCCAACAGGGCCTATAAGTATATAGGGTTTGGCTAGCGCCCGACGGCGGCGTACGTACTGAACGTACCGTATACTTTAATTGCATTTTACTCGGCTTTAGGATTTTCAAGATTCTAAGTAAGTTGCCGCAGGTTTTTTCAGGACCTATTAGACCAATCAAGCTGAAATTTCTTGGAGAATTCTAGGAAACCTTCCTTTACAGACTGAACGGAGCGGAATTGACTAAAGTTAGTTAAAAGTAATGTTGCATATGTGAAAATATATAATATTCTCTATAATTACTAATATTATCAACTTATATGTTATTATATATTTAAATTTAATATTTTTTAGCAAATTCTTCCGTTCAAGCTGTGAAGAAACATATTCAGAAGATTTTCCATCACAATTGACCTTTATTCATCACCCGGATGCTGAGATTTCCTTCGGCAAGGCAGAAAATGTACTGAAATTTGGTGAACTTTACATGGTTTTGTTTATATAGTAAGGAAAGATATATAATTTTTTAAAAACATGTAAAATTACATTCAATATCTATACTTTAACTTGGAAACAGATTTATTTTCTACGACTAATAGATAATTTTTTCAGCCTATTAATTAAAAATTTTTTTCTTTCAGATTCAACTGAGGCATAACCCCTTAATGAATCGGGCTGCTTCTCTCTCAATTGTGCAGTCATGTGCTCCATCTCGGCCAGACGCGCGTTTTGTAAGGCTACAAGCCTTTTGAGCATGGACAGCAAGATAGGTAGCTATCGCAATACTCTCGTACACTACTCAGATGGGATTTATTAGTGTTGAATCTATAAACTATACTATTTTTTATGACAATATTAAGTTGATGTAATATAAATAACAAACCAAGATCAAGGTGTTATAAAGTACTGAAATATTAAATTTGAATTTAAGTTGATAACGATTGAGAGAGGCACAGCACACGATGCGCTCCGCAGTCCCTTACAATCCTATTTGCTAAATTTTACAATTACCTTATACTGACACGCAAAGTTACAAAGTGAATACGCTTATCTCGCATAGACCAGTGGAGTCGACACTCGCTTATATAAACGTATAATATGCATACATATGTAATTTAATACATACACATAATCACTTTTAATAACTTCCATACGTTCAGAACTATGTAATTTTAAATATCTGTGTAAGAAAACTACTGCCTCCATTTTATAAGTCTCAAGTTAATAAAAGAAAATAATTTCAAATGAAAAAAAAAGATTCTAAAGTGAAGAATAAAAGCTTAAAGGCTCAAATAAACTTTGAATTTGAAGCTATACAACTTGATAACTGAGCTCCTCACCCGAGGCACCATGAAACTTATTCTTATGCACAAATGAGGCATAGCAGGATGGACTGAGTTATTAAGGAGAAACACAATAAAAGAAAACATATTAAATTACCAGAAGGATTAACCGACTTGCTTCGGCATAAAAAACCCAATCCCTACGGATTTAGGGGAAAAACCGTAGCGAGCGTATTATTTTATTCACAGAAAACTCACAGTATACAAATAAAATTTATTGATCAAGTACATATAGCACTTCATTCACTGACACATACAAATTAACTCACATGCTTACCGCTATCTGGTGGAACTTACTGTGCCGCCACCAGACTCCAGAGATGTCTGGTATGCTGGACGGGAGCAAGCCAAAGTAAGCTACCTTTCCGTACCACAGCGCTTCGATATTTTGAAAACGGGTATAGCCCTTGCGCCGTGTCCGGTTTTCCAGGTATCCGTGAGAAAATGGAGCCGCGCATTGGCTGCCCTGAGCGAGGGTTCGCTCAACGGAGACGACTCCCTGAGTATCTCGCCCGATGATTGCCAGGCACAAGCACCTTCACACTTAACTCACACTCTCATACCTTGCGGTAACCTCAGCCACATGTTCAGCGTCAGGCCGGTACGAGTCTCACAAATAACTTTTATAAAAAGTTAGAAAGGTTCACGAAGAGAGATTGAGGATCTTTTCTATTAGGCAGACAATTTCCATCCAAGCCACGCATACACGTTCTCCCTAACAGCAAACCTCGGGTCTAGTTAATTCGCTAGCTTGTAAATGTCGGACCTAAAACGAAGGGTAATATTAGACCTTAATCCGGCCCTGACTTAGCTAGAAATAGGTTCCGCTGAGCGCGCTTGAACGCGCGAGCTCGAGAGCAACACATCCGCGAATTACGAACCTCGTCGGATCATGTATCATCGAATTCTGAAAATTTATTTTTAAGCAGTTTAAATTTTATATGAAAAATATCTTAAAACTTTCTTAAAAGATATGTCTTACAACATTTAGTTCGTTACTATAAAACTAACTAACTGCTATCACAAAGTATTTTTTCGTCATCCCTACGCGCCTCCTTCTTTCCCAGTCGTCGACTTTTCTCCCCTTGCGTCAGCGGTAATATCGTAATAAAAAAATACGTATACTTAAACTATTATTCAATGTTTTTATCGTTTTACAGGTAAATAGTGAATTCAGTAATACACTTGGAACTAATTTGAAGCGTATGATTTCTCGTATTAAAGAGAATTTGATTTGTGAAGTGAAAAGTTCATCATTAGAACATAAAATTTGTCAACCACTTCGTTCATCCATTATAAATTTGAATGATTCAAAAAATTTATTTGGTCTTCCGGAGTGCATTGTTGCAGTGGAGTCTTTAGTATTTCTGGGCCATCAATACGAATCATTTCGTTTGTATTTACATTCTATTATTTCTAACGATAGCGAGAAACTAGATTTGAATCAATTTTATTACCAAAGTGTTCCACTTACAAGTACATTACGAAAACCAGTATATATGTCAACTATTTTGAGAGCATTCAATACTTCACATATTTTTTTTTTAATCAATAAAGTTAATTGGGAATTAAAAGACATCATATCTCAACATAATAGTTATATAAATTTTTTAATTGAGGTATGAACAATTAGTATCGTACATTAAGCAATGAGGGACTAGAGTCGTACATGATTCCTTTGAGTAGAATATTCATATTCGATAATCACTTCAGGGAATAGCCGACTTTAGTTTCGCGTTGAATACAAAAATTTATTCCTGACTAAACTATGCAGCCACTTTATTACTTAAAAAGTATGACCTAGTCAAAAATAAGCTAATAATACATATAGAATCTTTGAGCATGACCTATAAACCAAATACCCTTACGATATGCACAGCAAAAAAAGTACAAAATGTGATATCTCGCAATATTTTTAAGCGATCGGGCTAAATTATCGAAATGCATTTATTCCCCACAAATTATAAATAAAATCAGCTTTTCTTTCCCATAGATGTCATGTATTAAAAACAGAAGCAACACTTGCTTTTTACACGTAATTTGGTTATGACGCGGTTATTTCAGATATTATTACCTGTAGAACCAACATTTTGCTTGATTACTTTTCTTAAGTTAAATTCAAATTTATTATTAGAATTTAAAAGCAAAGAAAGCTTGAAATGGTGTAATTAATAGATCGGCAACTTCAAGAATTCTTTACTTTTTAATTCCATTTTAATTCCGTATTTTAGGTAATTAAGTGGCTATTACAGTTAAGTCGAGCATAAACTAATTTTAAGCTTATTTAAGGGGGTTCATCAGTTATATTGTAATCTAGTTACATATACGTTTCTACATTTTTCATTTCCTGGTACTTTCTTAAATGTATAAGATTAATATAAAACAAAAGTAAAATAAAAACAAAATTATAATTGCACATGAATAAACCTAAAATTTAAATAAAACATTACATGTAAATATCTCTCAAATCTGTTTTGTTAATTGGACTAAAACTATTGAGTATTCAATTACTAATATTTATGTTTAGAAGAATACAACCACCTTTATGAGCTAATTGGAAATCATTTGCGGTTACACAATAATACCAAGTATGTAATATTTTTACCATTACACACACACACACAAATACATACACACATGCGCGAACGCGGAAACACACATATGCAGATACCTTCAAAACTAGGGAGTGAGTGAGGAGGGGAAAAACGATTCGTATCAAAAGGAGGGATATACAAGGCCGGGTCGGGGGGCCAATTTTGGTGGCACCAAAAATAAGAGGAAAGAGGTGGTGAGGGGTGACGAAATAACCTAAAAATTTATGGAACTCCTGAGGTTTACCGTAATTTGAATGATAAAAATAATATCTAAATGTTTTAACCTATTCGCTTCACTCAATTTATTTAGATTTATCAATTATACAGTATTACGGAAGAAAACTAAAACTTAAATGCAAAACCAAATTCCGAATAGAAAATTAATGCTCAAAAAAAAGTGTTCTATTCTATGTGAAATCGAAAAAAATTAGTTTTTACCTATCCAAAAATATATGGATGTTGCTCTATAGAGTGTCAAAATATCTCATGAATTTTTCCATCAAGTACCACCAGTTACAGAGGGTCAAATTTCATAAAATTCATCAAATTCGAAACATGATGCAGGGAACATACAGAGAACACTTTTTTCTTAGATTTTTTTTATTTAAATGTAAATTTTTTCGATAAGAAATCCAAAATTTTGTTTTCAAAATCCATATTTTGATTGTTTAAAGGGTCTTAATCTTCAAGGCCCACTCTGAAAGTTTGCAAGCAATTTTACACAGTATTCAGGGGAAAACTAAAATTTAAATGCTTTAACCCTATTACTCCTCAGATCCCGAGGTCAGCCGTTTAGAAACAAAATTTCTAACGGAAAATGCGTTCGTTCGTTTGTGTGTTTTAAGTCGCATCCCCTGCCGCTATTAGCGACTCTCATTCCCTGCGTTTTTACGAGTCCTCAATTAGTGCATTGAGTCCACTATTGAGAAACTCGCAAATCCGCAAGGGAACGGGGACCTACAGTTTTATGTACAGTGAAATATACATGTTGTACACAGTGAAATCCAAACCACTGGAGCTCAGATGTATAGACACTTCTGTAAACAAAGAGGTATCCCCAAAATCGTCAAGAGTCAGGCTAGAATCTTTGGATTTCTAGCCTGATACTCTACCGATTGACTCATCGTCGCTTTTCTTTTTTAGCAGAAAATTTAAAGCATAAAAGTTTTTATACACTCCCCCCCCTGAAATAGCCATTTTTTTCCCTGAAAAGCGGGAGTAAAGTAACTTTTTTTACCGTTGAGAATTAGCGGGAAAATGAAGTCCATTTTTCTGGATTAACTTTATTGTTATTGCATTTCTGTAAAAATAGGTAAATAATAATAAAATAGAGATAAAATAATAGGTAAAAAATAATAAAATAGCGATAAAAGTTGATCAGAATTGAATTTTCTATAAGATACATGTGTTTCTGAATCTAAAATTAATGTTCGTCATTACTAAAATGTTAAACAAAAAAATTTTTTGTGCTTACTAAAATCATACTCCAAATAATTACGGCTGCTCCAGTCAAGCGACGCGGTGGTGGGGGAAGCGCCGCACGGCGGCGAAGAGGATTCCTACACCTTAGTTGCAGTTTGATTATCTCGGCAACCAAAGCTGCTAATGCAATAAAATTTTTTTTTCATTTAACGTGTTTTTTTCTCAGATTTAATGTCATGCTGATTAATATATCATAGGTGAAATGTAAATATCCGAAATTATCAATTTTTCTGGAAAAAATCATTTTTGGCTATATGCACAACCTGCATTGCACTGCTATCATCATAAAATTATTTACATTCATCATAAAAAGGTTTGGCAATATTTGCATATAATATATGCTTCTAGAAAATTCTTAAATTATTAAAAAGGAGTTTTCTTAATATTAATATTCAACAATATTTATAACAAAAAAATTTTTTATTTCGGCCATTTTTTAAGTTAGAGAATCGTAGTAAAATACATCTTACTATTAAAGTACATTAAATCATGAATTTTTATATAAATTTTGTCAAGATCGGACCAATAGGAGTCGAGATAAAAAATTTTTCAACCAACGATTATGCCGAAACTACTTGGTATTTTTAATTGAAATTTGACAGAGTGATTGTTGAAATAATGCTACAAAAGATGATATTTTATCCGATAGCTCTAGATGGCTTAGTTCGTTTAAAATGACCGAGGAACAATGCGAGTTCAGTGCGCGTAGCCGCGCGGTTGCTTCGGCCGGGCGGCGCGGTGGTGGGGGGAAAGGGGCCAATACAAATTTTTTTTAAATATTAACATTAAGAAAATTCTATCACGTCCCGTAGTTTGTAAGATTTTAGAATTATGTAGCTTTTAAGTGCGACAAGACTACCGCACTGAGCGTATACCTTCGGAAATGCGAGCCTGCGAGTTTTTGGGTTTCGCGCATCGTCGAAAGGCGCGCGTATTTAAGACAATGAGTGTGCCCGAGTCTTGAGGAAAGCAAGGGACAAAGAACCCTCGTAAAATTCCTTAAGGCACGCGGACACTCAAACAGCATTTTAAATAATGGGGACTAAATTAGGGACTGCGCGCCTCCGAAAGAGCAAACGAATTCAATTTTGAATTTAAAAATAGTTTATTATCTGTACATTTTGTTGTACAATTAATAGTTTAGGATTAGCTATTATATAGTCTCTGACATTTATTCTTTTAGTAGAAAAATCTTGAGTTCTCCTTTAAAAATGGATGATGATGAGAGGGATTTTAATGAACATGGCAGGTCATTCCAGATGAGTGTAGATGAAATGTGGAATTACTTACGGATCCTGGAGAGGGTAAAAGATGGTATATCAAGAGCCCTCACCTCACCCCTCTCAGGTCTGGGTGTAACGTGGGCATCGAAGTACGCCACCAAATATCTTGGCACCGCTGTGTTAAACATGCAAAGTTTCGACGACCGGCGGTGGTAAGCCAGTTCAACTCACGCCTGAGGGGGGAGACATCTCATCCCCCCTAACACCATAGATGTACCGTATTCCAGAGTTTTTGAGCACCTGCAGCTTGTTGTCTAGCGTAGCGTTAATGTCACGGTAAACTAATGAACAATAGTCAATGATAGGGAATAACAGTGAGAGGATCAAATGTTTGTGCAACCTCTGGTTGGTGCTTCGCTTAAAGAAATTGAGACCATAAAGTAGTTTATGAGCCCTTTTGCAGACGTACTCTACATGGGCACTCAATCAAGCTTGGAGTCAAGCACCTCTCCGAGACTGTGGACCTCAGACACATAGGGAACTTTAGAGCCATGAATAAGAACGAAGTCATTGACAACATTCTTCAAATTTTGATACAATAAAGTGTTCCAAAAACTATGGCCTTGGTCTTTTCCGCATTCAACCTCAGACCGTTATCACTAGCCCAGCACGCAATCCTCTCAGCAGTAGCAGACATTTTTGCAGAACAAGAATCTAGCTCCTCAAGGCGACATTGGCTATAGATTTGCAAATCATCCGCATCAATCATGTGGGAGATATCATGATCTAAGCCATACTGGATGTCACATATGTACAGGGAAAAGAGAAGTGGTCCGAGCACGGACCCTTGAAAGACTCCCGTGTTGAGCGGGAGATAAGTAGATCCCTGTATCATCTGCAACAGCCTGCCTATTTTCCTACCTGTAAGATATGAGGCAAGCCAACGGACAATCTGCTTAGACAAGCAGAAGAACGGTAGCTTTCCAATGAGCTTAGCGTGACACACTGTTTCAAACGCCTTGCTGAAGTCAAATAGAGTGAGAAGAGTTATTCTCTTTCGTTCCATACCTAGCCTGATATCATCAGCTTAATAAAGCATCATTTAATAAAGCAGACTGAGTACTGTGACCAGTGCGAAAACCAGCTGATAGAGGGAAAATGGAATCCCGCAAGTGAATAATTAAAAATAGAGGTCAGATAAGGATAGATAAAAGGCAAAGTCTTCTGCACAACAACTTGCGAAAACCTGTCCGGCCCCCGAGCCTAGGTGGAAAAGTGAGCAACCGCCAGCCTCACATCCTGTTCCTTAATTTCAGAAAAAGTGAAGAGCTGAGGAAATTCCAGCTCTTCAATCCACGACAGTGCCTCATCAACTGAAGGGAACAGGGTGTCTGTTCAGATTTCTGAGAAAAAGTTGTTATGCTCCTCAGGAGTGAATAGTGCAGAGATGTTACTGCGTTTAGAAGGGACAATACCGAGATTTTTCATCTCCTTCCAGATCTTATTGGTGTCAGTAAAGGAGGAGAGACGAAAGTAGTAGTACTCCTTTCTCGTCCCCTCCACCGCCCTGTGGGCACTGTCCCTCGCTTCACGGTAGGCCAAGAGATCCACAGGGAGCCTGGACCTACGCAAGCGTCTGTACAGCCTGTCCCTCTCAGCCACAAGTCCCCGAAGCTCTTTTGTGTACCAAGGATGCTTCATACGTCCAGTAGTCACAGTAATTAATGGAGCGAGATGTTCTATGGCGTCAGTCAAGTAGGCGTTAAGAGTGTTGATATTGTCGTCAAGTGATGAATTAGCAAAAGATGACCAGTCCTGTCATTTTAGGGATGCTATCAGGTCGGCCTGACAGATCCCTTTGTAGTCACGGTAAGTAAAAGTAGAGTTTAAAGAAGGAACGTTAGGTGGCATCGCAACGTCCAATGTGGCAGAGATTAAATCATGTCCGTTGATGAAGGGATTGTCCGTCTTTCAATGAGATAGCAAGCTAACCTGCTCATCAATTAAGCAAAGATCAAGCCAGGTGTCGGAGACTCGCTCGCCACGCACGCAATGTTGCGTGGCACAGGGGACGAGAGGTCAGAAAGAGCCGGACCATCTCTATGTGACCCTTGAGAGAGTTCGCATTAAAATAACAGACTCGTAGACCTCCCTCTAGACTCAATGACGATGATGGTGAGCGAGATGAATATGAATGAGAAGATAATAACTGAGAGATGACTAGATGGATGATCCGATCCGGCGTCGCTAATCCTTCCTCATAAAATCCCGAAGATCTGCAGTTGAGAGCAATAGCACGGCATAATCCTCCTTCTTCTTCTTGATGTAAATTCGTCCCTCACGGACGAAGGTGATATAGCCGTGCGTCTTGGCCGTCTTGTATGCCTCAAGTCTTAGTTGGTGTATTTCACGCGGATGCATCTCGTTGATGTTGATGGTATCCCCAGGGCTAGCTGGTGGTGCTCCTGAGACTAGACACTTCTCACGGTCAAGGGAGGCCTGCTGGAGGACCTTGTGCGCAGCTATCTTGGTCCTAATGATGGACTGGACCAGCTGACGGGTCCTAAGGGTGACAACCAGTGAAGTCTTCTTCTTCTTCTTCTTAGTAGTGTTCTTCCGATTGTTTAATGATGCTATACTCGCAGCTGGTTTTGTTGCCACGGGCTCAGATGGTGGTGGCGCAGCGTCCTCTTGATTTTCCGATGGACACAGAACGTTAGTTGGTGCAGGTCGGTCTGTGAGTTCGTGTTTAGATCAAAGAGCACCAACTATGAAGACAGCTCTCCTCGTTGGCTTTGGAGGCGTGCAATCTGACTTCTCAACCGACGCAGATCGAGCGCATTATTGCGCAATCGCACATCACTGACCAAGTTGGAAAAAGAGAGAGAGTGTCTCGCTGCTGGAGGATTTATGACGGGCAGCTGTTCCTCATGAAGGCTGCTCACCGGGCAGACTCGATGACTAATGAGTTTTCGGTAGGAAAAATTTTGTGGCAATGTGGAATGCTGCAAACATTTAGAAATAATATTTTGTTTACTATGTAAAATTTCCATATTATTTTAATTTATACAACATGTAACGAACGGTCGGTGTGAAGCTGCGTTCGTTGCAGTTTGATTATTATATAGATTATTTCCACATTGTAGCAAAATTAAGCGTAAGTTTTTTATTTTTATTATTATTATTATTATTATTATTACATTTGTAAATTATGTATACATATAAAACTTTACCAATAGTTATTGCCACTAAATTGTGTATTTTTCAATTTACACAATTCGCTTCTGTGGATAACTGTTGCCATTGTTGTCATGTGGATAATTGTTGTCATTTATAGAAATTTGAATTGTATTATTAATTTATCAAATGGTCGGTGTGAAGCTACGTTTGATAAATTTCACGGTACAAATTGGTTTCCATATATGTATACTGTAATCATGATTATAGTGAAATAAGTTCTTATTTTAAATAAATATCGAATCGTATAAGGCATTTTAATATTTTATTGTCAATTTTATTTTAATATCATTTTATTATTTAAAAGGTTTGAGTATAAATATTATGAAATTTCGCGCAAGTCGATGACCCTAAATCGCGTGCGGAATTCCTCGAACCACAGTTGTAGGGAAGAGCAAAAGGAGAAGCGACCGCGGTCCTAAGGGAGAACCAAAGATGAAAATTCGGCTAAGTGAGGGAAAGTCGGAAGTAACGACTTTTCTCACTGGCTGATTTTCATCTTTAGGAAGGATCCAACGGACCCAAGGGGGAAGGACAACTGCTCTCCCTAAAAGGTCCGACAGCCTACAGCGCTTATATTTTTTGCTGTTTGAAAATATGCCTAAGTAGCGTCAAGTTTATTATAATTTAAAATTTTGAAGACTATTTTAATTAAAACTAAACTTTTAAATTTCTATAGAAGTGTTTTTTATATTATTCCTTTTTTCTAATATAATTCACTTAAAAGGAAGCAACTTCAGGAACGGAAAAATAGGAGGAAGATACAACTAAAAAAAGTAAGATTTTAAAAATATTTTAATTTTTGTTACTATAACCTATCCTATGTACAACTAGAACTGATAAAACGGTTTATTTATACTTTACTTTTAAATATTAAAATATCGGATCCGAATTCCCAGGTCGGTAATTTAAAATTTATTTTCCTTTAATTTCTTTTTCTTATGGTTTATAGAAGGAAATAGGTTGTGAAGATCTCAGCTGTTAGGCGAAAGCCTAGGTGAAATATTTAGTTTTAGCAAGGGAATGACAGACGTAACAATTACTTTTTAACAATTATTAAGTACCTCATAATCTATTGATTAAACGCAATTGAACTCAACTATCATTCCTGGATCGGATTCGCCAGCAATTTAAACTATTCGGGTAAATAATTTTGCAATAAGACGCCATTTTAAGATATCGAGATTGGGCTTCAATTTTTACATTGTCTGTACTAAAAATCATCTTTGAGTGCTAGTCCCATAAACACAAATGAACTTTTATAAAAACCATTGGAATATAAAAATTTTAAAATAAATTTTTTTGTTTAACATTTTAGTAATGAAGAACATTAATTTTAGATTCAGAAATACATGTATCTTATAGAAAATTCAATTCTGATCAACTTTTATCTCTACCTATTTTTATACAAATGCAATAACAATAAAGTTAATCATGATAAACTAAAAAGAATGCATTTCTGCAACTTATTTTGCAATAATAACAATGTTCCCGACCTAGCCCGAAGTAGACTTTTTGGCTATTTTCAGTAAGTGACTACCAAAATATTTCAACAATAAAATAAACTATAACACGAAATTTTTGACAAAATCCTAGTACTCCCAGACTAGGAGTGCCATTGCGTATTTAGATTTTAAGGTGTTCGGTTCACTTAAGGCAGAAACTAAAACACAAATCCTTTAACCCTACTACCCGTCGGATCCCAAGGTCAACAATTTAAAAACAGATATAGAGAAGTGAATTTAACGCATAAAGACTTAATCTTGTGTGTATAAAATGGGCCACAGTTTGATTATTTAATGATACGTATTTCCATTGATTCATATAATACGAAAATGTTTTAAGCAAAAATTTCAATTGATGAATTACACAGCAGTGAGGGAGAAAACTAAAACCTAAATTCTTTAACAGTACTACCAATCCGATCTCGTGATCAGCAGTTTAAAAAAACACATTACGAACGGGAAATTTAGGGCATAAATATTTTAACGTAATTTCAATGATTGATATAATATCTAAAAATGTTTTAAGAGAGAAAACTGACACTTAAACACTTTAACCCTACTGCCCCCCGATCCCGATATAAAAATACAGATTGCTAAAGGAAAATTAAACGAATAAATGCTTAATCGCTATATCTCAAAATGCCTACATTTGATCAGACCTACAGATTGATCGCATAATCCAATGAACGCAAAGCTGAAGACATTTTTAGATATTAGATTAATTATTCAAAGTACGGCTGATCTCGGAATCCGAGGAGTGGTAGGTGTTATGTTCCGAGTATTCTGGAGCAATTTCGATTGTTCTCGAATATTCGAAACATAGCATGCTGTACGAAAAGTGTGTTGCGCGCAAGCTGACGGTGTGCTTCCTCAATGTCGACACTCGGCCTAAAGAATGTGCAACGTGAGCCGCAGTGCGATATACTTTGAGTATGCATAGTATAGAGGGCAAGGGTCGCGCGGGCGGAGGTTGCAATCTCTGCCGTCAGCGCTAATTGTCGGCCGAAGAAGGCGATCGGCGACAATGAACTTCGAAATGAATCAGTCTCTCTCGAGCATTGGCCTAGAGTAGAATAGAAATTCAGAGTTGAACCAAAGTGTCGATATACAGATTACCAATAGTATTATAATAAAGAATCAATATAATCAGATTATTCACTCAATAACAATTGTTGGACCACTTTTATATATATTATCAAGTATCAAGATTAATAAACATCAAACTAACTGGACAGTTAGAAAAATATAGCCAATTGAAGCACATTCTAATTCATTCACTTGATACAAATACCTAAACAAATAAAGAACATTAACCAGGAAACTCGTCACACTACAGAAACATCAAGGTAAGACCTATAAGTAGATATTCCACATATAAGCTAGTTAAACAAATAGAAAGTTAATTCATGAGTCAGGAGTGACCACCTGACACTTGCGGAGCAAGTGTTGAAGCAGGACTCAAATAATAAACATTTAAGGTTAAGACAAAGCGCATACTTGCACTTGTTCTGACAGTAGGGTTAAAGCATTTAAATTTTCGTTTTTTCCTTAATTCGATGTTATTGATAAATTTAAGTAAAACCTGGCGAACGAAAAGCATCAAACATTTAGATATTATTTTTATCATGCAAATTACGGTTGAGCATTTATTCGTCAGATTTTCCTCTCGTAATCTGTGTTTTTAAGCGGCTGACCACGAGATCGGTGTGGTAATAGGGTTAAAGCATTTAGGTTTTAGTTCTCCCTCGCTACTGTGTAACTGATCAATTGAAACAAAGCTTGCCAAGCAAAAAGCATAAACAGTTACGTTTTATATCAATCATTGAAAGTACGTTTAATTTAATAATCAAACTGTGTCCCTTGTAATAGGCACAAAATTTAAGCATTTGTGGGTTAAATTTGACTCTCAAAATCTAAATTTTTTAAAGACTGACCTCTGAATCCGAGGAGTAGTAGAGTTAAAGCATTTTAGTTTTTTCCCTTCATACTGTATAATTAATAAATTTAAATAAATATAATTCTGAATTCATCTGTCTTTTCGAGCCAAAAAATTTTTTTTTTGTGATGGAAATTTAATGATTTTTTCAAAGAATATATAAGTGTGTTTTGCCCCGGACTACTTGCTGGGCTCATCAGTAACGAAAAATTGTGATCCATCTAGTGGAAGAAAAAGGAACATTATAAGAAAAGACTCTAAATATTTCCACAAGTTCCACAAATTTAAATAAAACCTGAAGAGCGAGATTTTTGTTTTTAAATGTCTGACCTCTGAATTCGAGGATTAGTAGTGTTAATGCATTTAAGTTTTCTTCCTTAATATTGTATAATAAATAAATTTAAATAAATCGAGCAAAGCGAAAAGCTTAAATCATTTAAATATTATTTTTATCATTCAAATTACGGTGATATTTAAAATTCCATAAATTTTTAGTTTATTTCGTCACCCCTCACTGACCCTCCTCCCTCTTATTTTTGGTGCCCCCCAAAATGGGCACGCGACCCGGTCTTGTATCTCCCTCATAATGCGCGCGTGCACGCGTGTGTGTAATGATAAAATTATTACATAATTAATATTATTGTGGGATCGGAAATGACTTCCAACAACCTCGTACAGAAAGTTGTATTAAAAAATGCGGGGATGCAGGGAATGCAGTGTAGCGTACATCTAGTACACACTGTTACAGCTTTTTTTCTTTTACAAATTTTCACGATTTTTCGACACATTTTCAAATTCTCCGAAGTTCCCGATTTTTTCCGTCTTCTTCGAATTGTCTTTCAATTTTTTCTCAAATTTTCCTCAAAAATCCCAGCTTTCATTATTTCTGAATTTTTCACGATTCTACTGAATTTTACCCCCAGCCCAACCCCCCTCATTATTTTTCAGAATTTTTCCCGATTTTTCCGAATGTTTTCCAATTTTCCCAATTTTTTTTTGAATTTTCTTTAATACTTTATGAAATTTCTCTTCTCTCATTATTTCCAAATTTTTTCAATTTTACGGTATTTTCCCCGATTTTCCAAAAATTAAATAATGTTTCCAATTTTTTTTTTGTATTTTTAAAAATGTTTTCGCAATGCCACCACCCCATAATTATTTACAATTTTCCCTCCGTTTTTTTTACTGCAGATTTTCGCCATGAAACAGATTTTCAATTCTCGCAGGGTTGCCGCTACAAAATTTTAGAAACAAAAATGCGATTCTGAGTTATGGAGTTTTACAAAATACTCTTGAGTTACAGAGTTATGCAAGCAACTCCCGAGTTACAGGGTTGTGCCACCCAGCCATCGATACGTGAAAAATAGTATAGTAGAGATTCTCATTACGAAGAATAGTGCAGTTCAGATTCCCCCCACGATGAATATACAGATCAACTCCCCCGTCATAAAGAGTTGTACAGTTTCTGTATCCCTCAAGTAGAGAAGCACAGTTAAAGTTTCCTCCAAGGTATCCAGAAGCAAGGCTGTCACTAGAAAGATTACAAAAAAAAATAGAAAATAAAAAAATATTAAAGATTTTCTTAAAACCTTTAGCGCTCAGAATATTAGATTTCGAAATCAAAGTTCGAACCGTTACCATCTAGTCAATTTACATGAGAAAAAGTCAGGAATTATAGTTTTCGATGTATGAAAAATTGCTCTTTTCAATAGTAGGGACTATATTTTTTTCAAATTTAATTTTATTGTACAAAAATCGAAAATAAAAAAAATTCAAATTTTGAAAATTTATTTTTTGAATTAAACTTTTCGACCTCTTTAGATTTTTTTATATACCAAAAACTGATTCTAAAAGTGACATCGAGGTTCCAATTGACAGAATCCTAGATGCGTTATACACGAAAATTTTATTTTATTTTATTTTCGAAAAATCGATTTCAAAAAATAATTTTGAAAAAAATTATATTTATTTTTACTTTCGATTTTTGTATAATAAAATTAAATTTTAGAAATTTTTTGTCCCTGAAATTTAAAAGAGCTGTCTTTAATACATCGAAAAAAGTGATTTCGGAATTTTTCCTGTGCTAATTCATTAGATGGTGACGGTTGAAACTTTTGTGTCGAATTCTGCCTTTCTGGGCGTTAATGGGTTAAGATAATCTTGAATATTTTTTTTCTTCTAGTGATAACCTTAGTGTTAAATACCTTTACCTATACTACTTTCATGGGGGACACAGCAACTATACAACTTTTCACGACGGGGAAGTTGTACTTTACTACTCTTCATGACGAGAATCGGAACTTTACTCTTCTTCTTAAAGAGAATCTCAACTATACTACGTTTTGCAGAGACAATTGAACTGTACCAGTTTTCATAGAGAATAAAAAATATGCACTTCTTCGTCGGGAATAACACTACTAGTCTTCATACGAGCCATCGATTTATTCTTGAATTTAGGGTAATAGTTTTGAGGGCTTAATCCCTCCTCCTCGCGGCACTACTTTTTACAAAAATTATTAAATAAAATTTTTAAATACAGTTCAACAAATTAAATAAAACTACAAGTAAAATCATAATAATTAAGTGAGTACAAAAAATTACCTAATCAAGGCGAGAATGCAGAGTCAGTCCCAAACAGCAATTATATTTTAGTGGAGAAAAAATATCCATCCACCGAAGTAAATAAATATAAGTTTAATAATGAATCTATCGCTCGATGATGGAATAGTGTAGAATAAAAATTGATGCGTCTCTTCGAGCCAAGTTGTTTATTTTAAAAGGCCAAACGTTTCGGGATATTTTTATCCCCTCTTCAGTGGCTGTATAACGTTTAAATTACAAGGTTTATTATAATAATAATATTAAAATGAGTGAAATTGAAAATTGTTCATATAGACATAGTTACCTAATTAGAAAAACAACTTCCGTGTTTTTACATTATTAGGAAACGGACCAGAAAAGGATTAATCGCATATGGCGCTATAAATATAAATTTAAATTTTAAACCAAAGTTTACAGAAGAACTATTACAAAATTTTTTTAAATAATAACTTACGGCCTAGGACTCGAGAATTTTATTTTACAGAACGATTCCCCGGTGCCAAGGTGGTAATGCGGCACCGGTCGAGGCAAGACGTCAACTAATGTCTCTACAAAAATACGGGCAATATATATTCCGCAATACATACATTAGATGTACTAATACATATAAATGTTATTATAATGCAAACCGCATCAGCGACGGATACCTCGAGCTTCATCCATATACCGAGAACGAATACCACATTGGAGGTGGCACGTTAATACTCAAGTAGCAGGACGGGGGGCCCGCGCCGCAACGTAAGAAACGCTCCTGCCATGACTATATGACTATATAGTATACAGTATGGACGGAGCGTTGCCACGGCAACCCGGTCTCCCCGACCTCCCACTGGGCTGTTCCGCTCCGGCTCGCCAGCCAATCACTATTGAACATGTGTTGGCTGAGTTGAAGAGAGCGCGAAGCGGTATGCCACCTCTCACTGCGTGCTAAGTTCCTGATACAGTCCGCTCTCCACCGAGCCTCCGCAATCACATTATTTACAATTAAAATTTATTCGGACTATTTTTTAGGTTTGAAATAACATTTTTTTATAACTCGCTTTGAGGCGGCACGTATCCTCAGCCCTATTAAGTGTGCCATCGAAAAACTGAATGTGTAGCATTTCTGAGAACCGTCTGCGGAACATAGACGGTTCTCTATCTATTATTTTAATATTGTTAAAATCGAAATTGTGTCCTGTTTCCAATGCATGTACCGCGAGAGGGGAGTTAAGATCCCTTTTCTCTATATATCTTTTATGTTCGTATTGCCTAGTTTTTAACGGTCGATACGTTTCTCCGATGTTCGTAGATTCGCAATCGGAGCAATCGATTTTATATACAACATTTCTCGTATCTCCCACAGCAGTAGGATCTTTGCCAAGTTTAATAAATTTATTGAACTTATCAGTAACATTATTAATCAAACTCATGTCATTTCTTTTTAAAACCGACTTTAATTTTTCGTTAAACACTTCATAGTAAGGGAACACCGCATATCCTTTTCTAGAGTTAGATTTATTGTTTTGAGAGTGTGCATTACTTTCAAATACCCCTTCTAACGAGGCCCTTGAAAGGCTCAGGTTGCGAGCAATCCGTTTTTTACTAAATTTCTCTATAAAATCTGGAGGATAGTCATTAGCTATGAGAATTTTTTTCGCTTTTTCGATGTTTTCACAGTGAAACCGCGGATCGGACAACAATATCGCCCTATCAAATAAATTGTACATTATTGCTATCTTCTGATTTTTTGGGTGGTGATAGAAATAATTTATGTATCTTGATGACGCTGTATTTTTTTGAAACCAATTCGTAAAAATATGACCACTTGAATCATGAATAATAGAGATATCGAGAAAATTTATACTATTATTGACTTCAATTTCGTGAGTAAATTGAAGGGAGTTATTATAGCTATTAAATATAGATAACACAAGTTCAATCTTATCTCTATCCAAAACCAAAAGACAGTCATCCACGTATCTGTAAAAAAGTCGAACGCTAGATTTTGCAATACCCAGACAATGATCCTCGAGTTCCTCCAGAACCATATTCGCAAAAACAGGGCTCGAGCAGAATCCCATCGGAGCGCCTGAGACTTGTTTATAAAATTTGCCATCGAAAACAAGATACGTACAGTCGAGAAGAATTTTTATACCATCCATAAATTCGCTCTTCGACATACAATTCAAACACGAGAGCCATTTCCATCTCTTTTCAATCGACAGTATAATCGCATCTTTTGGCAAACTCGAAAACAACGAAACAACGTCGAAGGACACAAAACATTGCTGATCAGAAATATTTATATTAGTGAGGTTACTTTTTAATTGTGTACTATTTTTTATATGAGAAGCTGGTAAAGGAAAATGTTTAGTTAATAAGACGGATATGCATTTATCAAAAAAATAAGTGGGGCTATTAATTGCTGAAACTATAATTCTTACGGGATTGTTTGGTTTATGAATTTTTATTAAGCCATAAGCTTTCGGCAGCGATGTGTGCTCGATACCCTTGGAAGAAAGACCTCTAAAAGCCTCGTCGCACTCTAGAACGCCCCGTGTACTCCAAAGGTCAATGAGTTTTTTTATCCGCTTTTTTATCCCTGCAGCAGGGTTAACTTTAACCAGTCTATAAAATCTCTCGTCTCTGAGGGCCTCATTAACCTTCGCGATATACACGTTTCGATCCACCACTACCGTAGCATTGCCCTTGTCTGCTCTAGTGAAAAATAGATCGGGATTATTTTTTAAAAACTGTTTTGTAAGTCTAATATTGTATGACATAATACGTTCATGATAAGGCACATGCGTCTTATTTTTAATCTGAGAATTTAATATGGAAATGACTCCATCTCGCAGTCCTCCGTCTATGTTTCGATTGAACGCATATACATTCTCCAGGCTTTTTAATATCTCAATAGCTTGCTTAAATTGAAAATCTGTATTAAAATTGAATTTATCTCCCATGGACATCACCTTCTTTACAAATTCCGGAAGCTGCGAATCAGTAAGATTCACAAGCCATTTTTCTCTTAATTGTAAAATCTCCGCATGGTTAAAATTATAGTCAAAACTGCCAATATTTTCCTTCGAACTACGAGGATTCGAAGTATTGCCATGCGGACGGACCGGGAGGTCATATCCATGAGAGCGTGTATACAAACCAGACAGGTCGGATATTTTTTTCCTGTAGTTGTAGGGAAGAGCAAAAGGAGAAGCGACCGCGGTCCTAAGGGAGAACCAAAGATGAAAATTCGGCTAAGTGAGGGAAAGTCGGAAGTAACGACTTTTCTCACTGGCTGATTTTCATCTTTAGGAAGGATCCAACGGACCCAAGGGGGAAGGACAACTGCTCTCCCTAAAAGGTCCGACAGCCTACAGCGCTTATATTTTTTGCTGTTTGAAAATATGCCTAAGTAGCGTCAAGTTTATTATAATTTAAAATTTTGAAGACTATTTTAATTAAAACTAAACTTTTAAATTTCTATAGAAGTGTTTTTTATATTATTCCTTTTTTCTAATATAATTCACTTAAAAGGAAGCAACTTCAGGCACGGAAAAATAGGAGGAAGATACAACTAAAAAAAGTAAGATTTTAAAAATATTTTAATTTTTGTTACTATAACCTATCCTATGTACAACTAGAACTGATAAAACGGTTTATTTATACTTTACTTTTAAATATTAAAATATCGGATCCGAATTCCCGGGTCGGTAATTTAAAATTTATTTTCCTTTAATTTCTTTTTCTTATGGTTTATAGAAGGAAATAGGTTGTGAAGATCTTAGCTGTTAGGCGAAAGCCTAGGTGAAATATTCAGTTTTAGCAAGGGAATGACAGACGTAACAATTACTTTTTAACAATTATTAAGTACCTCATAATCTATTGATTAAACGCAATTGAACTCAACTATCATTCCTGGATCGGATTCGCCAGCAATTTAAACTATTCGGGTAAATAATTTTGCAATAAGACGCCATTTTAAGATATCGAGATTGGGCTTCAATTTTTAGTTGTAATTTAATTTATTTTTATAAGTTACTAAGGAAATTTCGGAAAACTCTAAAACTAACTCAGAAAAGTGCTCAGAAGTCAAACTCTTAATGTTACTAATAGTGTGCAATATTGTTTTGTTTAAAAAAGTTTAATGTGTGTTGCAGTCTATTATTTCTAATTTTAAAAGCTTCTTGTGTAATTTATTTATACAATTCTGGAATTTTCTAGTCGCAAACTTACTGTAAAAAAATCTACGCACGCCCATCCTGGAAATATGTTTCGGTACAATGTCTTTGCTACGACACTCTAATAAGAACTTTAGTTGGCACGTGCATTTTTGAGCCTCGCGTTGTACCTTTATGAATTTACTAACTAGATGTTTCACCGTGGTGGAATAATTGTACGAAATAAATTTAAAAAATTCTCTAATGTTTTTGAAATCCGTGATACTAATATTTCTACTATTTCTACTGTTGTTGTTGCTGCGAAAGACACGACTGTTAATATCGAAACTTAGCTGCTGTCCTGTGTCCCCCCCGGTCGTTGACTCCTCCTCGTGTCTGTTATCCTTCTCGGTCAGTGCTCCCGATGGTGTAGACAGTAACGGCGAGAACGATGTATTGCTCGCCGGAGTACAAGTAGGACCCGCATGTCTTAACCTTGTCGCTGATCTTGATGATACTTTAGGCATGATTCGTGACGCAATGCCCAAATTTGTTTAATAATGAATCTATCGCTCGATGATGGAATAGTGTAGAATAAAAATTGATGCGTCTCTTCGAGCCAAGTTGTTTATTTTAAAAGGCCAAACGTTTCGGGATATTTTTATCCCCTCTTCAGTGGCTGTATAACGTTTAAATTACAAGGTTTATTATAATAATAATATTAAAATGAGTGAAATTGAAAATTGTTCATATAGACATAGTTACCTAATTAGAAAAACAACTTCCGTGTTTTTACATTATTAGGAAACGGACCAGAAAAGGATTAATCGCATATGGCGCTATAAATATAAATTTAAATTTTAAACCAAAGTTTACAGAAGAACTATTACAAAATTTTTTTAAATAATAACTTACAGCCTAGGACTCGAGAATTTTATTTTACAGAACGATTCCCCGGTGCCAAGGTGGTAATGCGGCACCGGTCGAGGCAAGACGTCAACTAATGTCTCTACAAAAATACGGGCAATATATATTCCGCAATACATACATTAGATGTACTAATACTTATAAATGTTATTATAATGCAAACCGCATCAGCGACGGATACCTCGAGCTTCATCCATATACCAAGAACGAATACCACATTGGAGGTGGCACGTTAATACTCAAGTAGCAGGACGGGGGGGCCCGCGCCGCAACGTAAGAAACGCTCCTGCCATGACTATATGACTATATAGTATACAGTATGGACGGAGCGTTGCCACGGCAACCCGGTCTCCCCGACCTCCCACTGGGCTGTTCCGCTCCGGCTCGCCAGCCAATCACTATTGAACATGTGTTGGCTGAGTTGAAGAGAGTGCGAAGCGGTATGCCACCTCTCACTGCGTGCTAAGTTCCTGATACAGTCCGCTCGCCACCGAGCCTCCGCAATCACATTATTTACAATTAAAATTTATTCGGACTATTTTTTAGGTTTGATATAACATTTTTTTATAACTCGCTTTGAGGCGGCACGTATCCTCAGCCCTATTAAGTGTGCCATCGAAAAACTGAATGTGTAGCATTTCTGAGAACCGTCTGCGGAACATAGACGGTTCTCTATCTATTATTTTAATATTGTTAAAATCGAAATTGTGTCCTGTTTCCAATGCATGTACCGCGAGAGGGGAGTTAAGATCCCTTTTCTCTATATATCTTTTATGTTCGTACGTTCTTTTACGTTCGTTTTTTAAAATTTTTTTTTAAATTTATTTCGTACAATTATTCCACCACGGTGAAACATCTAGATAGTAAATTCATAAAGGTACAACGCGAGGCTCAAAAATGCACGTGCCAACTAAAGTTCTTATTAGAGTATCGTAGCAAAGACATTGTACCGAAACATATTTCCAGGATGGGCGTGCGTAGATTTTTTTACAGTAAGTTTGCGACTAGAAAATTCCAGAATTGTATAAATAAATTACACAAGAAGCTTTTAAAATTAGAAATAATAGACTGCAACACACATAAAACTTTTTTAAACAAAACAATATTGCACACTATTAGTAACATTAAGAGTTTGACTTCTGAGCACTTTTCTGAGTTAGTTTTAGAGTTTTCCGAAATTTCCTTAAAAACTTATAAAAATAAATTAAATTACAACTACAGGAAAAAAATATCCGACCTGTCTGGTTTGTATACACGCTCTCATGGATATGACCTCCCGGTCCGTCCGCATGGCAATACTTCGAATCCTCGTAGTTCGAAGGAAAATATTGGCAGTTTTGACTATAATTTTAACCATGGGGAGATTTTACAATTAAGAGAAAAATGGCTTGTGAATCTTACTGATTCGCAGCTTCCGGAATTTGTAAAGAAGGTGATGTCCATGGGAGATAAATTCAATTTTAATACAGATTTTCAATTTAAGCAAGCTATTGAGATATTAAAAAGCCTGGAGAATGTATATGCGTTCAATCGAAACATAGACGGAGGACTGCGAGATGGAGTCATTTCCATATTAAATTCTCAGATTAAAAATAAGACGCATGTGCCTTATCATGAACGTATTATGTCATACAATATTAGACTTACAAAACAGTTTTTAAAAAATAATCCCGATCTATTTTTCACTAGAGCAGACAAGGGCAATGCTACGGTAGTGGTGGATCGAAACGTGTATATCTCGAAGGTTAATGAGGCCCTCAGCGACGAGAGATTTTATAGACTGGTTAAAGTTAACCCTGCTGCAGGGATAAAAAAGCGGATAAAAAAACTCATTGACCTTTGGAGTACACGGGGCGTTCTAGAGTGCGACGAGGCTTTTAGAGGTCTTTCTTCCAAGGGCATCGAGCACACATCGCTGCCGAAAGCTTATGGCCCAATAAAAATTCATAAACCAAACAATCCCGTAAGAATTATAGTTTCAGCAATTAATAGCCCCACTTATTTTTTTGATAAATGCATATCCGTCTTATTAACTAAACATTTTCCTTTACCAGCTTCTCATATAAAAAATAGTACACAATTAAAAAGTAACCTCACTAATATAAATATTTCTGATCAGCAATGTTTTGTGTCCTTCGACGTTGTTTCGTTGTTTTCGAGTTTGCCAAAAGATGCGATTATACTGTCGATTGAAAAGAGATGGAAATGGCTCTCGTGTTTGAATTGTATGTCGAAGAGCGAATTTATGGATGGTATAAAAATTCTTCTCGACTGTACGTATCTTGTTTTCGATGGCAAATTTTATAAACAAGTCTCAGGTGCTCCGATGGGATTCTGCTCGAGCCCTGTTTTTGCGAATATGGTTCTGGAGGATCTCGAGGATCATTGTCTGGGTATTGCAAAATCTAGCGTTCGACTTTTTTACAGATACGTGGATGACTGTCTTTTGGTTTTGGATAGAGATAAGATTGAACTTGTGTTATCTATATTTAATAGCTATAATAACTCCCTTCAATTTACTCACGAAATTGAAGTCAATAATAGTATAAATTTTCTCGATATCTCTATTATTCACGATTCAAGTGGTCATATTTTTACGAATTGGTTTCAAAAAAATACAGCGTCATCAAGATACATAAATTATTTCTCTCACCACCCAAAAAACCAGAAGATAGCAATAATGTACAATTTATTTGATAGGGCGATATTGTTGTCCGATCCGCGGTTTCACTGTGAAAACATCGAAAAAGCGAAAAAAATTCTCATAGCTAATGACTATCCTCCAGATTTTATAGAGAAATTTAGTAAAAAACGGATTGCTCGCAACCTGAGCCTTTCAAGGGCCTCGTTAGAAGGGGTATTTGAAAGTAATGCACACTCTCAAAACAATAAATCTAACTCTAGAATAGGATATGCGGTGTTCCCTTACTATGAAGGGTTTAACGAAAAATTAAAGTCGGTTTTAAAAAGAAATGACATGAGTTTGATTAATAATGTTACTGATAAGTTCAATAAATTTATTAAACTTGGCAAAGATCCTACTGCTGTGGGAGATACGAGAAATGTTGTATATAAAATCGATTGCTCCGATTGCGAATCTACGTACATCGGAGAAACGTATCGACCGTTAAAAACTAGGCAATACGAACATAAAAGATTTATAGAGAAAAGGGATCTTAACTCCCCTCTCGCGGTACATGCATTGGAAACAGGACACAATTTCGATTTTAACAATATTAAAATAATAGATAGAGAACCGTCTATGTTCCGCAGACGGTTCTCAGAAATGCTACACATTCAGTTTTTCGATGGCACACTTAATAGGGCTGAGGATACGTGCCGCCTCAAAGCGAGTTATAAAAATGTTATATCAAACCTAAAAAATAGTCCGAATAAATTTTAATTGTAAATAATGTGATTGCGGAGGCTCGGTGGCGAGCGGACTGTATCAGGAACTTAGCACGCAGTGAGAGGTGGCATACCGCTTCGCGCTCTCTTCAACTCAGCCAACACATGTTCAATAGTGATTGGCTGGCGAGCCGGAGCGGAACAGCCCAGTGGGAGGTCGGGGAGACCGGGTTGCCGTGGCAACGCTCCGTCCATACTGTATACTATATAGTCATATAGTCATGGCAGGAGCGTTTCTTACGTTGCGGCGCGGGCCCCCCGTCCTGCTACTTGAGTATTAACGTGCCACCTCCAATGTGGTATTCGTTCTTGGTATATGGATGAAGCTCGAGGTATCCGTCGCTGATGCGGTTTGCATTATAATAACATTTATAAGTATTAGTACATCTAATGTATGTATTGCGGAATATATATTGCCCGTATTTTTGTAGAGACATTAGTTGATGTCTTGCCTCGACCGGTGCCGCATTACCACCTTGGCACCGGGGAATCGTTCTGTAAAATAAAATTCTCGAGTCCTAGGCCGTAAGTTATGATTTAAAAAAATTTTGTAATAGTTCTTCTGTAAACTTTGGTTTAAAATTTAAATTGATATTTATAGCGCCATATGCGATTAATCCTTTTCTGGTCCGTTTCCTAATAATGTAAAAACACGGAAGTTGTTTTTCTAATTAGGTAACTATGTCTATATGAACAATTTTCAATTTCACTCATTTTAATATTATTATTATAATAAACCTTGTAATTTAAACGTTATACAGCCACTGAAGAGGGGATAAAAATATCCCGAAACGTTTGGCCTTTTAAAATAAACAACTTGGCTCGAAGAGACGCATCAATTTTTATTCTACACTAAATAAATATAACATTATTTCCTACCGAGCTTTTGAATACATCGTATTCTTCATCGTGGCTAATAAATTTATTTATAAAGTATAAATCAAAATTTAACTCAAAAAATTACTGATTAATACTCATAATTAAAATGAAAAAAAAAGTTCTTAACATTATATACTATTTTACATAACGTTCCAAAAGCGAGACGATAGCCCGTTAGATCACTAAAGTCAAACGTAAATAAAATTAACAGAATTGAAGGGCGTAGGTCTAGAAAAATCAAAACATTCATAAAAACAGGGCCACGCCACTTCCTTCTTCCTCGAAAGCCGTAAGATGTTAATACCAGTTCGCTCGAGGCTGTCAGATATTGTCGACTGACTCCAGGCAGATGCGACAAAAAGAGCAGAAAGAGAAATAAGGAGGTGTGGAGAAAATCTGTCCGAGAAATTTTAAATTTGTAATAGTTTCACCAATAGATAAGCAATTCTCGGTAAACGCGCAGTTTCATCCACACATCTATGCGACTTATATATATATATATATATATATATATATATTCACCGAGAATTTTCAGCGCCTTGTTTGTCTATTGATGAAACTATCACAAATTAAAAATTTCTCACTCAAATTTTATCAACACCTCTTTATCTCTCTTTCCACTTCTTTTGTCGCGTCCGTCTTGAGTCAATCAACAGCATCTGACAGTCTCGAGCGGATCGGTATTAACATCTTACGGCCCTCAAGGAAGAGCGAAAGCGCGCGGTGCTCTCTTTGTGAGTTATATTTTTAATTTTTCAAGACGTACGCCATCCAATTTTGTTTAATACGAGTATATAAACACATACATATATGTATACACTATAGAGAGGAGGGCTGGCACCTAATGTATCCGCACTAATTCTAGCTCTCCCTGTAAGTCTCTTAAGAAAACAGACATGCCAATGCCAGCGCTTTACATAATACAGTAAAGTACATAAGTATACTAATACATAAACCTCACCCTTTTAACTCACCCCTCCAACATGGTAGCAGAGCGTGATTGAAAATTTGGTGTTGTTACTTTCGAGTGCAATAACAAATGTAGTGCAAAAGTGAGGTTAGTGAAAAGCCACGTGTCGAGTGAAGTGCAAACTAAAAAATACTCGAATTGAGAAGAGTTTGAAGAAAAATATAGTAGTATAAACGAAAAGCAAATGTCGTCTAGAAGAGACTGATAAAGAGATTTTTGTAAACTAATTAAAGAAAACGTATGATGCGAAGAGATTATGTTCGGCACGAAAAAAACGTGGTTAAGTACTAAGATACGTGACAAATTTTTGAATTTGCAGAAAGAAATTCATGACTAAAGAAAATAAGGAAATACTCAACAAAGAAACCAAGAAAAATATTTTGAAAAGTCTTATAAAAATAGTCAAGAAAGTTTGTATGTTGAAAAACGAAATTTATACAAAAATAAGTGAATACGAAATGGCTCAAGTAAAAATCGAAGATATAATTATCACCGAATTGCGTCTTAGTCCTGAATGAACCTCCAAATTCACGGCCCAATGAAATATGGCGCATATTTTTGCCTCCGGGTTTTAATCATTTGCTCCTACAATTGCATCATATTCATACACACGATATATAAATATATAAATTCACGAATACACGCTGATGATAATAGCCGCAAGTAAAATTTATTGGGTTATGTAGAAAAAAGCGCGACTTCATACCAATTTCGATGATATAAATTATATAAGTTGAAAAACAAGATTAATGTTCTTGCTTGAATATAAAGAATATCAAGAGGAAGTAAAAAGACAAAATATTAATACAGACACAGAAGCTAATTGTAAAAAAAGCATCTCAAAGAATATGCAATTATAATCAGTGTTATTACAAACAGCTTAAATATGTGAGGTAATGCATAACAGCTTGTGAGATGATAAAAAAGTTTGAAAAAATGTATGTCAATACATATAGTCAATAGCTTTACAAATGACACGCAGGAATAAAATAGAAAAATAATAGATTATGCACCTCGGAAGTAAAGTGGGCAATTTACTCATTAAAATAAATGTAATTAATTAATGGATAAATGCTTGCCCTCATTATTCCCATGGTGTATATACGCTAAAGTGCGTTCACTAAAAAGCAAAAAGTATTTAAAATCTAAAAATTTTTGTTTGAATAAAAATGAAGCCCGCAGCTGAGAGTCGAACGAGTACTTGAGCTAACTTCAGTGTTTATCTGAATTGCATTATATGGTTGTCGATGCCGCGGCATTGCTGATCAGTGCGTGCCTAAAGAACATAAGAAGTGGGCACGCTAAATTCAAAATTACGCAGTCAGTACTTTTGTAATCCTTCTTTGGGTGGCGAGTTTTGAGTGGTTGCGGGCATCCAGTGACTGCCTTGATCGGGGGTCGAGTCTTTATAAACCTTCGACTCGATCAGCGCAGCGCTTTTCACGACCAGACCAGGTACCGGTGTTCGTCTAACTTCGTCGCACACAGTAAAGCAAGCCGTTACCGTCACCACGTCTTGCCAGTCAAGACTAGCCGCCTATCTGGAGTTATTCCAGAAGAATATTCACGAGATCGTAAGAGGGTGTCAAGATACTACCTGTACGTTATCGGAGGGCCTAGAAATCCACTGAACTCTGCAGGCAAGCTGGAATTTTTGTTATGGTTAAGGGACTATCTCAATTGTAGTATACTGCAACGAAAGGACCGCTAAGCATATCTGGCGTGAGTGGGTAAAGCCGCAGCTTAGATAAGTCTAAAACCTGCCACGACTAGTTCCTGTAACCTTAAGATTAATATACTCGCACTGGAGAGAAGTACGCTTCGATCGACGGCGCGCGTTATAAACGTAAGTCTAATTATAACACCGTTATAAGAACTAGCGTAGGACCTTAATAGAAAATGAACTTACACTAGAACGGTGCGATTGTATGAGTGACTGAACATTTGTAAAACTTGGTAATCTCTGACTGGATGTTCAAATAAAACATAAAAAAGTATAAATTATAATTTAGAAGAATACTTCATTAATACTAACTTGGACGCCCTTTTGATACTAACATAATCTTACAACATAGAGAACTAAGACTGGTAACAGGAAGAGGGATCAAAAGGCGTCCGCGTACTTCATCAGCCACATCTGTACTGCCATCAGCAGTGTGTCCGCAGATTCCAATAGTGTGTCTGCATTTTCGTACAGCATGGCCGCGCTATTACGCAGAGTGTCCGCGCTGCTAACAAGTGTGTCCGCACTTTTCCGCAAGCGTCTGCATTCTTAGCCTGACACATCCACACATCAGATCGTGTCCGCACATTAAAGACGGATCCGCATTTCAACGAGTCCGCACTTTAGAGTGTGTCCGCATTTCTCAGCAGCGTGTCTGCATTTCTGGTAAAAGCGTCCGCAGAGCCGGCAGAGTCCATATTATCGGACTTGGGGTTAAACAACAAAGGTAAGAAGGTACTAAAGGACCAACATTAGAGTCAGGTGTATCAGAGCCCATTACAATCCATTTATTGATAATTATACTTCAAGGTTTTATGCAAGAATATACAATACTGCAGCTACTCGGGTGACTAACTCCAATACATGAAACATGATAGATAATGCTGAATCGTACGTCTGAACTATTCGAAGTCTCACTACGCTCTGCCGTAGGACTGTGATTGTTCGTAGGAAAGAGCGCGTCTTTTTCTCTCCCACTCATTGTCTTTCCCTCTCCTTCATTCCTCTCCATGATTTTCCAGCTGATTCTCTCTCTCTCTATCTCTCTCTCTCTCTCGCACCCATTGACTAGATATCTAAGCTCGGCGACCGAGCGAGGGGTCGAGGGAGAGCTGAGAGGCATCGTTATCACTTTACTTTCTGTCAAGTGACAACTCGGCGGATTCTTCTTTACGCCTAAGATACTTCGTTATGTGTCAGTGATGAAGAATTTTATTATTCGATATCGGCACATAACAAAAACACTTAAAGCTACTGAAAAGGGTAGATACAAATTTATTTTGAAAATTATTATGACAAAAAATAGGTTGAACTTAAAAATGTTTATTTTGTAAATGGAATAAAATAGTACGATAGTAGCTCGAAATAATAATGCAAAAATTTATAAAATTAAAAGAGAATTAATTGCAGTCGCAAATAAAGTTGGTAATTTATATTATCTCAAAAGCTTTCAAACAAATCAAATAAAAAAATAAGAATATGCAGTAAAGTCAACTGCAAAAGAAAAATAGCATCAGACCATATAAATTTTCAATATTTATAGCTAGTTAAGGAAAAATTAGTTGAGACTACCAGATATAATTGAAAGTACAAACGTGAAATTGCATTGAAACCAAAATGGCAAATGTACCATATTTGGAGAAATTAAGTGATATTTTAGGTATGCTTGAATAAATTATTGAGGGAGAGTGATTTATTTAAAGATTAGAAAATATTAGGATATTAATATTGTTAAAATATAATTTACTGTATAAATTATGAAATTAAATAATATTTTTAGGTATGCTTGAATAAATTATTGAGGGGGAGTGATTTATTTAAAGATTTCAAAATATTAGGATATAAATATTGTTAAAACATAATTTATTGTTTAAATTATGAAATTAAGTGATATTTTTAGGTTTGCTTGAATAAATTATTGAGGGAGAGTAATTTATTTAAAGATTAGAAAATATTAGGATATTAATATTATTAAAATATAATTTACTGTTTATATTATGAAATTAAGTGATATTTTTAGGTATGTTTGAATATAAATTAAAATATTTTAAATTATTAGAATATTAAATCTTTATTATGATTGCAAATCATATACTTTATTATAAGTTATATAATTTTAATTGAATCCAAAGCTTAGGAATATTAATGTTTATAATTTCATTTGAAAATAAAATTTCCAATTAATTAAATAATAAAATAATTTTATATATTTTATATTAAGTCGAAATTAATAGCTAATTATTCGCTTTTTTATGTTATAAAAATAAACTACATTTTTAAGTTATTAGAATCATAATCTAAAAATATTTATATTTTTGGATGTTCGTTTTAAAAAAATTTAATAATAATTAAAATTTTTTAAATATATAATTATATATTAATTCAGATCAATATGAAATTTATTTAAAGTTATATGAGTTACAATAAAATATTTTTATATTTATAAACTTAAATATTTATATAAATTGGATTTAATAGTAATATAATTAAATTAAATTATATGAATATTGTATGAAATATGTACAAATTGCCCATCAATTCTATAAATGAATAAGTCGTAACAAAGTAAATGTACTGGAAAGTGTATTTAGAAAAATTTATTTATATAAATTTATATTAAATTTAATTTTTTTATTTAAAATAATAAAAAATTTTTTATATTTAAGTAATTAAAATAAAATAAAATTAATTTATATAATTTTAGTATTGAAAAAGAATAATTTAATTATTTTAAAATAATTTTAATTTATTTTTACCTTTTGTATCAGGGTTTATTAAATTTATTAATTATATAATTAAATCTCGAAATAAATTGATTTAAATTTTTATTATATTTAATATTTAATTATTATTATTAATTAAAATTTAGAGATGAAATATTTTACAAAATTTATAATATCTAGTTATTTTATAAATAAATTAAATTTAATTATTAATATTATAAAAATTTAATTTTTTAAAATTTTTATTATATTTATAGTAAAATTATTAGGGATAAACTTAATAATAATTTTAATAAATTAATTTTTAATAATAAATAATATTTAATCATTAAAATTTTAAAAAATTAAATTTTTAATTTATTTAATTAATTATAAAATAAAAAATTGTAATTAAATTTATTTAGTTATAATGATAAAATTAGTAAATATAAATTATAATAAATTTATTTAATGAAAGATTAGTTTAAGGAATTAGGCAAAAATATTTATTCATCTGTTTATTAAAAACATAGTTTATTGAAATTAATATTAAATAAAATCTGCTCAATGATTTAAAATTAAATAGCTGCAGTATCTTAACTGTACAAAGGTAGCATAATCAATTGTCTTTTTATTAAAGTCTAGAATGAAAGATTAAATGAAATAAGAACTGTCTCTAATTAAATAATAATAAAAATTAATTTTAAGTTAAAATTCTTAAATTTATTTAAAAGACGAGAAGGCCCTATAGATTTTTAACTCTATTAGAACGAAAAATTTTAAGATATATTCAATTACGAAAAGGTCCAAATAAAGTTGGATTTATTGGATTATTACAACCTTTTAGTGATGCAATTAAATTATTTAGAAAAGAAAATTTTTTAGTATTTAAATCAAACTATTATATATATATATATATATATATATATATATATATTAAGGCCTTTAATTAGAATAATATTAATGATATTATTATGAATTAATATACCACATTGATCTGAAGTATTTAATAATAATTATAAATTTTTAATAATTATATGTTTTTTAAGAATAGGAGTTTATCCTTTAATAGTAAGAGGATGATCATCAAATTCAGTATATTCAATAATTGGAAGAATACGATCAATTGCTCAAACCATTTCTTCTGAAGTAAAAATAATTTTATTCATATTAAATTTTATTTTTTTAATTGAATCATATAATTTGATTAATTTTATAATTTTTCAAAAATATTTATATTTTTTTATTATTTTATTTCCAATTATATTAATTCTATTTATTAGAGTATTAGCTGAATTAAATCGTACTCCTTTTGATTTAGCTGAAGGAGAATCAGAATTAGTGTCAGGATTTAATACTGAATATATAAGTGGTTTATTTGCTATAATTTTTATTTCAGAATATGGAATAATTATATTTATAATATTTTTATTTAATTTAATATTAATAGGAGGTAATATTTATAGAATTAAATTTTATTTAATTTATTTAATTATATTATTTTTAGTAATTTGAAGTCGTGGAACCTATCCACGAATACGACATGATACTTTAATAAATTTAACTTGAATATCTTATTTACCTATTAGTTTGGGGTATTTAATTATTTTAATTAATATAAAATGAATCTTATTATTATTATATATTAATGTATTTTTGCATAAAATATTTTGAATATTTAAGTAATAAATTTTATTTTATTATATATTAAATTATATTTATAATATTTTTTTTTATTTTAATTTTTATATTATTAATTAATATAATTATTTCAAAAAAATTATTTAAAAATCGAGAAAAAAGATCTCCATTTGAATGTGGTTTTTATCCTATTAGAAAAGACAATTTTGATAATTGGATTATTTATTGAATGAAAAGAAGGAGCTTTAAAATGATTTAAATTATTTAATAATTTAATTTAAAATTATAAATTGCAAATTTATATATATCTTCATTTAAGATTTAAATATGAAATATTGAAATTTATTGAATTTCTAATTCAAGAATAAATAATTAAATTTATTTATATTTCTAAAGTAATATGTCTGATTAAAGTAATAAATTGTAAATTTATTTAAAAGAAAATAATTTTCTTTATTACTAAAATTTATAAATAAATTTATATTTTAAATTTTGAAGATTTATACTTTTATTAACTTAAGTAATAAGAGATTATTCTAAGAGTTAATATAAGAAATATATAAATTTTAAAATAAATTATTCATCTTATTTCTCTAATTATTAGAATAGAAATAATTTAAGTTATTTGAATTATAGAGGAATATGATATAATAATTTTTAAATTTGTTAAATTTATTCCTTTAATGGAACTATAATTTCTTATTATTAGTAAAATTACTAAAATTAAAATTAGGTTATTATTATTTATAATAAATGAATTTATAATAAATAAAGGAATACATTTTTGAATAGTTGATAAAATAAAAATATTTATTCAATTTAAATTATTTATTATTTTTAAGGGGATCCGATAGCCACTAATGACCCGTCACTAACGGTACGATCAAGAAGTGCTGAGATCGAATAAATATAAGGAATTACGCAAATTCAAGAGATACTTGCCCTTCGTCTCGGTATTACCTATCGGCATACACGGTTTGGAATCAAAATATTCAGGTATTGGGGAGAAAAATGCGAACGAAAATCAGTTACGTCATGTTACGGCTACTTTAGTGGCTATCGGATCCCCTTAAATACCATTGATAAAAAGGAGGTAAACCTAATTTAGTTATTATACTTAAAAAAATTAAATATATTAAATTATTAATATTTAAATAATTTATTAATCTTTCTTTTTTAATATGTTTATCAAAAATAATTAATCTAATAAATCTAATTATATTAATTTCTATAATTATTCATATTGAAAATCATGAAATTGATAAATAAATTTAGTAATATTATTATAGGGAAAAATAAAATATAACAATAATAACTTAAATAAAGTTTATAATTTTTTTATAAATAATGAAATGCCTGATAAAAGGGATTATTTTGATATAATAAATTATATAATGTAAATTATTTTCATTTAAAATTAAAATTACTAAATGTAATAGATAAAATTCGATAGAAATAATGAATTTATTTTTAATTGATATCAATATGAGGAAAAATTATATTACAATATGCTAATTCTCCTATTATTGAAAATATAATTTTATTTTACGATTATGGAATAGTAATTATTATTGTAGTAATTTAATAATTATATATTTATTATTTTTTATATTATTAAATGTATTAATTAATCGATTTTTATTAGAAGGACAAATAATTGAAATTATTTGAACTATTATACCAATTATTTTTTTAATTTTTTGAGCAATTCCATCATTAAAAATTTTATATCTTAGTGATGAAATTAATAATCCTATATTATCAGTTAAAGTTATTGGTCATCAATGATATTGAAGATATGAATTTAATGACTAAATCAATTAATTTTGATTCATTTATAATTAAAGAATTAGATCCAATATCTTTTCGTTTATTAGATGTAGATGACCGATTAGTTAGACCTTTTAATAATCAAATTCGATTTTTAATTAGATCATCTGATGTTATTCATTCATTTACTATTCCTTCATTAGGAACTAAAGTTGATGCAGTTCCTGGACTAATTAATCAAATTAATTTATTAATAAAACGACCTGGTATTTTTTTGGTCCATGTTCAGAAATTTGTGGAGTTAATCATAGATTTATACCAATTGTTATTGAATCTAATTCATTATTAAATTCTATTAATTGGATTGAGATATTATAATCAATTAAGATTTTTTTTTTTTAAATCTATCATCTATGATTTAAAAAATCAGTTCTTTAACATTAAGATATTAATTGAAATATCTAATTTTTGAAAAATTAGTTAATATTTTATAACATTAATTTGTCAAATTAAAGTAAATAAATTGTATTATTTTTTTATTCCTCAAATAAAACCATTATTAAGATTATGATTATTTTTTAATATAATTATATTATTATTATTAGTTATTATTTTAATTTATTTTGTTTGTATTAAAGATAAAAGAATTAGAAAAAAATTAAAAAATAAAGATTTTTTAACTTTTAAAAATTCATGTTAATAAATTTATTTTCAATTTTTGATCCAATAACATCAATATCTTCATCTTGAAATTGATTAAGAATACTTTATATTTTTTTATTTTTACCTAATTTATATTGATTAATTCCTAGACGATTCCAATATTTATGAATCTTAATTTTTAAATATTAAGTTAATGAATTTTATATATTATTAAATAAAAAAATTAATATTATAAATTGTTTATTATATATTAGATTATTTACTTTAATTTTATTAAATCATTTTATAGGAATATTTTCTTACATTTTTACAGCATCAAGTGATTTAACATTTAGATTATCTTTATCATTATTAATATGATTAATTTTTATAATTTTTGGATGATTAATAAATATAAATCATATATTTACTCGTTTAATAATGAATCTATCGCTCGATGATGGAATAGTGTAGAATAAAAATTGATGCGTCTCTTCGATCCAAGTTGTTTATTTTAAAAAAGGCCAAACGTTTCGGGATAATTTTATCCCCTCTTCAGTGGCTAATTAGAAAAACAACTTCCGTGTTTTTACATTATTAGGAAACGGACCAGAAAAGGATTAATCGCATATGGCGGGCCTAGGACTCGAGAATTTTTTTACAGAACGATTCCCCGGTGCCAAGGTGGTAATGCGGCACCTTTGACGTCTTGCCTCGACCGGTGCCGCATTACCACCTTGGCACCGGGGAATCGTTCTGTAAAAAAATTCTCGAGTCCTAGGCCCGCCATATGCGATTAATCCTTTTCTGGTCCGTTTCCTAATAATGTAAAAACACGGAAGTTGTTTTTCTAATTAGCCACTGAAGAGGGGATAAAATGATCCCGAAACGTTTGGCCTTTTTTAAAATAAACAACTTGGCTCGAAGAGACGCATCAATTTTTATTCTACACCATATATTTACTCATTTAGTTCCTCAAAGAACTCCAACTGTATTAATACCTTTTATAGTTTTAATTGAAACTATTAGTAATATTATTCGATCTTTAACTTTAGCTGTTGGATTATCAGCTAATATAATTGCAGGACATTTATTAATAACATTAATTTCTTCTACAGGTAGAAGATTATCATTAACAATTTTAATTATTATATTATTGAGACAAAATTTATTAGTTACTTTAGAATTAAGAGTTTCAATTATTCAAGCTTATGTTTTTACAGTATTGAGAACATTATATAGAACTGAAACAAACTAATTAATCTAATGAATAAATTATATTAACCTTTTCATTTAGTTACATTAAGGCCTTGACCTTTAATTATATCATTTAGGATCATAGTAACTTTATATGAAGTTATCAATTGATTCAATAATTTAGATATAATTATTTTTTTTATGGTAATTTATTAATAGTATTAAGATTATATCAATGATGACGTGATGTAATTCGTGAAAGAACTTTTCAAGGATTTCATACAAGGAAAGTAATTAAAGGATTAAAAATAGGAATATTAGTATTTATTATTTCAGAAATTATATTTTTTTTAGAGTTTTTTGATGTTATTTTCATATATTTTTATCACCTAGAATTGAAATTGGAAATAATTGACCACCTAAAAATATTATAATATTTAATCCTTATAATATTCCATTAATAAATACCTTAATTCTCTTATCCTCAGGGGTCACTGTAACTTGATGTCATAATTCAATTTTATTAAGAAAAAAAACTTCAAGATTATTTAGTTTAATAATAACTATTATTTTAGAATTTATTTTCACAATATATCAATATATTGAATATTTTGAAGCTTCTTTTATATTTAGGGATTCTGTTTACGGATCTATTTTTTTTTATAGCTATTGGTTTTCAAGGATTCCATGTATTAGTAGGAACAATATTTTTATTAATTAATTTATTACGAATATTATTTAAAAATTTTTCTTCAAATCATCATTTTGGTTTAGAAACTGCAATTTGATATTGGCATTTTATTGATGTAGTTTGGTTATTTTTATACTTATTAGTATATTTTTGATCATTTTAATATAATTACATAATTTATTTAAATAAAATTTCATTTATAATTTATATAATATAAATTAGTATAATTAATTTCCAATTAATATGTCTTAATAAATAAGTATAAATATATATATACATATATATAATTTCTAAAAGTAATTAATAAACTACATTTATAGGATTTAAATCTATTACACAATTCTGTCATATTAGAATTTATTTAATAAAAATTTTAGGAATTTTATTAAAAGAATGATATCTAGGAGGATATGGTATAATTCATTCAATGGAATTATTTAGGTTTTTTATAAAAATTATAATACGACATGAAATAATTCTTTCTCATAAAATAAAAAAAAATATATTGTTCTTATTAAAGAAATTATACTTCCTATTGAAGAAATTACATTTCAACAAGTATATGAATCGGGGTAATCAGAATATCGTCGAGGTATACCACTTAATCCGAAAAAATGTTTAGGAAAAAATGTTAAATTTACTCGAATAAATATTATGAAAAATTGAACTTTTAATCAATTTTGATTTATTCTATATCCAAATATTATAGGATATCAATAAATAAATCTTCCAAAAATAGCAAAAACAGCTCCTATTGATAAAACATAATGAAAATATGCTACTACATAATAAGTATCATGTAAAATAATATCAATAGATGAATTAGATAATATAATACCAGTTAATCCTTCTACTGTAAATAAAAATACAAATCCTAATAATCACAAATTAGTAACATTAAATTTTAATTTTGTTCCATTTAATGAAGCTAGTCAACTAAAAATTTTAATTCCTGTAGGAACTGCAATAATTATAGTTGTTGATGTAAAATAAGCTCGAGTATCTACATCCATACCTACAGTAAATATATGATGAGCTCATACAATAAATCCAAAAATTCCAATTGAAATTATAGCATAAATTATTCCTATTACTCCAAATGTTTCTTTTATTATTCTTTCACTTCTAATTATATGAGAAATTAAGCCAAATCCTGGTAAAATTAAAATATAAACTTCTGGATGTCCAAAAAATCAAAATAAATGTTGATATAAAATTGGATCTCCTCCTCCAGCTGGGTCAAAAAATGAAGTATTTAAATTTCGATCGAATAATAATATAGTAATAGCTCCAGCTAATACTGGTAAAGATAATAATAATAAAATAGCTGTTAATATTATAGCTCATCCAAATAAAGGTATATTTTCAATTTTATAAATTTTTATATTTATTATAGTACTCATAAAATTAATTGATCCTATAATTGATGATAAACCTGCAATATGTAAGGAAAAAATAGATAAATCTACTGAGGGTCCTCTATGAGCTAAATTAGAAGATAATGGTGGATATACAGTTCATCCAGTTCCAGTTCCAGTTCCAACAAATATTCTAGAAATTAATAATATAATTCTTAGTGGAAGTAATCAAAATCTTATATTATTTATTCGAGGAAATGCTATATCTGGAGCCCCTAATATTATTGGAATTAAATAATTTCCAAATCCTCCTATTATTACAGGTATAACAAAAAAAAATTATTGTAAATGCATGAGTAGTAACAATAGAATTATAAATTTGATCATTTTCAATTAAAGATCCAGGTCTTCTTAATTCTAAACGAATAATTATTCTTATTGATAAACCTATAATCCCAGCTCATATTCTAAAAATAAAATATAAAATTCCAATATATTTATGATTAGTAGATATAAATCATATTTTCATATTTATATAGTTTAATATAAAACATTATATTTTCAATATAATAATATATAATCAATTTATTATAAATTTTATTTAAAAATTTATTAATTATCTTAATATCTTCAATATTATATTTTATATTTTAAACTATTTAAACTTAAATAATTAAAATAGTTAATAATCAAATTATTCTAAATATTAAACATATTAAATTATTATTATTACTTAATTTATTAAATATATTTATTTTTTTTGAAAATGTATAAATTAAATTTTTTATAAATATTTCTCTTCATCCTTTGTCATAAATTTTATAATTTTTACTAAGATTCATAAAAATAATAATAAATATTGGAATAAAATTATATAAAAATCATATTTTTCCTAAAAAATATTTTATATATATATACATTTATATTTCATTATTATATAATTTAATTTTCCTTAAAAAATAAAAATTAAACAAATAAATAAAATTATAATTTTTTCAATATTTATTAAAAAAATATTTTCAATATTATTAAATAAGATTAAATTTATTATTCTTCCAAAAATAATTGATAAAATTGTTAAAATAATTATTGGGTAATTTATAAATTTAAAATCTTTAATGTTGTAATAACATAAAAGTTTATTATTCATTAAATAAAATTGTTAGGTTTTTACTACTAACAGAATACGCCTTTTACAAAGCGCATTAGGGTTTTCGAAGTTTGTAGGCACGCTGTTCGAGTGCTCTACCGCACCGCAATTGCGCGATCGGGAAATAACAAAAATCACATCTAGCAGGGGACGTATACAAAATAGAATTGAATTCTGAATTGAATTCTTACCTTCAGCTAGTTGTTGTAGCTTCCCTAGAAATCCTTGGACGTCAACTCGGTTGAAATGGTTGCTGCTTAGTTTTGTAAGCGGTGATTTCGTGTTGAGGGATAGAGGTTCCAAAACAAGATTCGAGATCACGACGGTGAAATAAATCTCAAATAATATTCACTGAATCTATTTTATTAAAGTAAATGGAACAAATCGCCACTCCGGCTTCTAATTGAAAGAATTGAAATAATAGAAATATGGAACGAAGGGCTACTCAATCAAAGAAAAGTCCGACCAAGTATAACTGCTCTGGTTCGGCTCTTGAGACGCACTGCCGGAGAGCGCACAATTATGCGTAGGAGAGAGCGCGTCACTCTCTCTCCCACTAATTGTCTTCACCTCTCCCCCATCACTGTCTTCGCTGCATTTGCACTTTGCTCTCTCTCGTACCCATGGACTAGGTGCGAAGTCCGGCGGTACGAAGGAGGGCGAAGCGCTTGGTCAGCACTTTGAGGGATGTGGGAGAGGTACCGTTATCGCCTTGCTTTGCGACAACTGTAGTGTTCCTTACTCTTGGAACTTTCCATTCGTTATGCGACGTTGTCGGTGCGTTTTGCATTTTTGCTTTGTCACATAACATCCTCGCCCCCTTGGAAGGTTTGCCGTCCCGGTAAACGATGGTGTCGTATGCAGGGTGGGTAGAGGTGGGTTTGCATCGAATCTTATAGTATGAGGGTGTTATCTCCTTTCGGTTGTATGATTGCCCTTAACCTAAGGTTAGTGATTATATGTAAAATTCATTTTTGTAAGTCTTAATGCTAGGGGACGCTTGGGTCATTTGGAAAGTTACGATTATTTATTTGTAGAAAATATTTATATTATTTGTTAAGGATTATAGCGATAATAATAAAAAGAGTTACATGTGATAAAATGACGTAAAGAAAAGAAATAATACCCTTAACCCGAATAATAGTAGTAGAAAATACAAAATAGATTATTTGAATTGATCAAATAAAAGGTCTGTCGTTGTGCAAAAGGTTCTTAATACTATTGGTAACTTGATTTGACTTGAATTTCCAGTCTGTGTGGTTGATTGGTCATCAAAATAGAGGTGTGGAAAGTTGTTGTCCATGCTTCTCATCGTCGTGTGCGGGGGTCAAAACATATCTCGCAGTGCTCCTGATATACTCGTAGAGGTATCAGCTTATTGCACCACGTGTGGGTTATCGCTGTGATTTTGCGATACCTCGCCCGGAATCTGCCCTTGGATTGGTGCAGTGCTTTTTTTGGCGTCGTTTTTGTTCCTGTATGTGAGGAACCCTCTGCCCA
>JACCIB010000873.1:0-75084 GCA_018906965.1 Philotrypesis tridentata
GGATGATTTTCTGTCAAAATAAAAGCTCCAACTTATTTTTCTCCAATTTTCAAAAACATGTTCTAAAGATTTTAAAAGGATGTTTTACATTTTTTTAGTTTTTTTCCGCCACTCCTGTTCAAGTTTTATTTATAACCAAAAAAAAACAAAAGATTCCTCAAACAGAAAATTTGAGCTTCTGTATCTTGAAAATAAATGATCGAAAAAAAGAATGATTTAAAAGTATTTTTTGAGAGAGCCAGAAAATTACGCGATCGATTTATATTTTATAGATTGTAACGTGGCAAAATTTACCACGACACAAGCGCCAGGAGCTGCCGGGGTAGAGCGTCTCGAGGTCGAATGAGCGTGGACTTGAATGAATGGATAATGGCGCTTGTTTATTAATTTGTTTAATAGCGGTGCGGAGGGACGACGGCGAAATACAAAAGTTACAGCGGTCTTCTACCAACCCAATTCCTGAGAGAGGAGGAATTGGCGAGGAATAGATCAAGGTCGGCGTGACGACAACTCTCCAGCTTCACTCCAGGGTATTTAATTCCACTCGTAATTGTAAGTCGTCGGACGCAGGAGAACGCAGACTTACTACGTGAGCGTCTGATGCAGCAGGACCAGCGCAATGGTTGCTCACCAGCACCGGATGCCTGAAGTAAAAAGCAGCGTAGCGCGCCCGATGAAACAGGAGCTTCAAGAATCAACGGCGAGAAAAACGGGAGCTCTGAGAGTTTCATCGTACTTCGCAATTTCACTTGTTATATTAATAATAATTAATTGTCTGCGTGTTGTCTAGATGGCTGTCTTGATCGAGCGTTAGAATTTCGCGGCTGTCTGCTCCAGCAGCTAGAACAGTTGAGGTGTTCAGCGCGCATGCGTAGCGATCGACGAAGCACGAGGCGCACAAGTCCATAGCGGCGCGAGAGCGCGGGCTGTCGACCCAAGCGAATCGACCAATAGGCGAGCGCGTCGAACGCCAGCAAGGGACGCGAGAGTCCGAGCTGAGCGAAGCGCGCGCAAGCCGGCACTCTCCTGCCCTGGCCATTTCAGCTTGGACGTTCCAGTACTTTCTCCCAAGGGAATTCCTGTGCTTTGTGTGTTAAATATTAATTTCGAAGTTCACTCCAAGGAATTTAGGAAAAAGTCAGAGTTTCACCTCTTTTCATGCCTTTGTCTTCCCTCGCGGGTTAAAAGCGCAGTTCCACGCGAACCCGAGGTCGGTGTCTTTGTCTCGCGAACGTATTTAAGATCAGCGCGCATGGCTATCTTTGCTACCTACTGTCTTCCCGTAGTTAGTAGTAAGGATTTTATATTGATCGCGAATTGAGCTATCTCGATTAGTGTGTTAGTAATAGTTTCGGGAGTGCGTGAACACAGTATGTAGTGCGGTCAGCGAGTCGAGCGGACTCGTCCGACTTTAAAGTTTTATTAGGGCGCGAAGGTCGCCGTAAGTCGTTGGACCGTGGGCGACGTTGAGGCCCGACGTAGATTAAACGATCGCGCGACGAACAGGGTGGTCGCGCGCGATCATATTTGTTGTCGCGAAAGAAAGCCAAGCGGGCAAGAGTGTGAAAAGCAAGTCAAGCGGACGTAGTGTGATTGTGCGAAACAACCTTGAAACGCGCGAGAGTCAGGCTATCTACCGAATTGTCTTTGTCGTTGTATTTACTATAGTCTAACTGTCACGAAAGATATCTGTGTGTTGTCTTCTTTATATGTTTTAGCTTTATCAAGCGAACGCGAGTTGTCTAATTTCGGGAGTCAAGCGAGAACTCAAATCATCGGCTCCCTTTAGAGAAATAAATGCTACTTGTATTCGCGAAGAATGTGATGTAGTGATTAAATAAATAAGTGTTTACCCTCCCACCGGTATTCTGGAGCTGAGCTCGCCGGCAAAGCCTCGGAAGCGGAAGGCCTTTACCATCGTATACGGCAACACTGCCATCCACCTCGTCCTCTACGAATCTTGCCTCGCACATAAAGAATCGCCCGCTGACTGCCTCTGACGCACGCTGGCTGCCTCTGGCGTCTACCCGGAATACGCGGCAGATTCCACGGGGACGAGGCCGATCGAGTAACGCGAACAACATCGAAATACGCATTGCAAGATATTTCAAGAATTAGTAGAACCCAAATGTTTATTCAAAGTACATGTCAAGCTCTACTTTTAGTTAAAAATAAAAGTTAGAGCGAAATTATGTAAAAACTGATTAATATTCTGGTTTAAAGCCTAAATAATTTTCAAAAATCAAATATCTCGCTTTCGTTTTTTATGAAAAACTGGACCAATTTCGAGCATTTGATAATTATTTTTTTACTAATGCATAGTTATATTGAAGACATTTGATTTCATGGGTTCATATTTGCAATTTTTTATTTATTTCATGTAAAAAGAAGACACTTCCGAAGCATTTCATATAACATGATACGCAAAAATCGAAGATCTCGTCTCCGTTACAAATAACTATACCAATTTTGAAAATTTGAAAACATAATTTTACAAATGTATAGCTCAGTAGCAAACATTCGATTACATTAATTCATATTTGGAATTATTTAATTATTTGATAAAAAAAGACCAGGTTCCCACGAGTATCGTATAACATTATATGAAAAATCAAATAACTCGCCTCCGTTTTTTATCGATAAAATGGATCAATTTTGAGATTTTAAAAAATTTCTTTTTACGAATGAATAGCGCAATGGAAAACATTCAATTTCGTTGGACCATATTTGCGATTTTTTCTTTCTTTCATAGAAAATAAAAACACACTTTCCAAGTATGTACGTACGTACGCTGCTTTTCAAAATTTTAGGACATCCTCAAAAGCCCATTTATCAAAAAGTAAGTGGGCCAGGTCAACTTTTTTTACATGATTCGAAGGGCATTGATGCAAGGAATGCACCCGTTGTCTCAAAATAAATGTTTATCGTATAGTTTTTCCAGAATCGAGGATTATTTATAGGTGTGATTTCTATCATTTTATTCTCTTAATATAATGTAAAAAAGTAAAAGTATTTTATTTCATATTGCATGAAGAAATAATTTTATATAATGATCATAATTATCATACACACCATTTTAGTTGAATATTACTAGTGTCCAACAATTCGTATTATAGACTAAATTAAAATTTATTACAAATTTCAATTTTTTATATATTTTTTAAACCTACAGAATTGTGATACAATTCACCCAAAACTTTTCACATTTTCAAATATAATATATTGTATGGATAAAATAATTTTAACTAATGTGTTACGTTGGAAACCCGATTTTTTAGATCTCCGACGGTTTATTTTTTATATTTGCCCTGAGCGCCTAAGAGCTCTTCTTTGGCAGTCACCATTTTTGGGCCTATTTCCGCTGAAATAATAGCCCGGGGCAGGTGATGTTAAATACGACTGGGTTAAACTTCGAGAAAAGGGTATTGGAATTAATCTAAATTGGCGGAAACTAAATATCAAAACAAAATCTCGAAATTTTTTGAAATTTAAACGGGAAAACCCAAACGACTTGAACCTGAAGGTTTCTCTCTCGTTTTAATTTATTTTACGCGAAAATGCCTAACTTTTAGTAAATTCAATCTTGGAAGTCAACGGTACGAAACCGTGAGCAAGTTGCTCAAAGAGGATTGAGAATTTTTGGAAAAATCAAGGGGCGCGGTAGCGCCACCATGGCAAGTATAAAGTATTTCAGTACGTACGCCGCCGTCGGGCGCTAGCCAGACCCTATTATACTTTAAATTTACCCTGTTGGAACCTTGGCGTACGATTTTTTTCGTATCGACAACTTCGTTTCTTACATATGAGCACTTAAATAAAAGCTGGCGACGAAAGTAATAAAATCACACCAGGGTCATATTTTGTGAAATTGCTTATATCGAAAGATATTGTAAAGTGAAAGTTCGGGCTCCTCAATTCTCCTCAAGGGAGAACAATTGTTCGACGGATATCCGGTGATGTAGCATCTACGTAATCTGGGCTATATAAATATACTTTAGTATACGTTATTTTTCCGCAGACGACAGACGATGTTTTTATAGACAGTGTTATTTTTTATCAACGTGGATTTTCTCTTGCTGTTTTTGTATATTTATGTATTGCTACATAGTGTTAAATAATAACATAAATACAGATTTTAAAACAGCTGTGCCAAATATCAAGGGACGTGGTACTTTTGTCTTTACACGGTTATGGAAAAAATGAATTACGAGAACGCAATCAGATAAATATTTTGTTTCATATTACATATAAATATATCATACATATGGGTAATTCTCTGTGAGATCGACTGGCCGAAAAATAGATATAGCTGTAATTCTGAGAATTTGTTCTGGAGGTTGCCTCTGATTACTCTTTCAGATTATTTTCATTGATTTATTTTCATTGATAATATTTTTCAGATTTTTTTCATTGATTATCTTAGAGTTACAGGGGGTCAAAGTTGGTAAAAACAGTTTTTTTCATTTTTTGCTGATTTTCAAAAATTCCTCAGGGAAGCATTTTTCACTATTGGGACATAAAACATTTATGTCTTGAAATTTTCTCAATTTTTCAAAAAAAAAAAAATACCTTTAAAGTCATATCTATAGGTTATAACCATCCTACGAATGATTTAATGTTTAAAATCAAGTTTTCAAAAGGTTCGCTCGCTGGGAACAAAACCCAAAATATGTAAAAAAGTACCTTAAAACAATACAAAAGCATGTGCCAAAGTCCAGAATTTCTGAATGTTTTTTACTAATCCATTCCTGTTTCTACAAATAATAATATAGCTAAAATAGATGAAAATCAATGAAAATCTCTTGTGGCGTCTATTATTATAATAGGCGTATGGACTTAATTCATCATAAACATTTGTTTAGGCTGAATTCTCTTATAATTTAAAAAATTACAATATTACCTGACTTAAAATAACATTATATATATATATATATATATATATATATATACTAGGGGGGTACCCCCCTGCTCGCTCCGCTCGCCAACCCCCATAGGTATAGTTTCAACTTCATATAATTTAAAACAATATAATAAATAATGTAATTTATATACATATTTACATTTTTCGTTTATTTTAATAATCTATAATTAATGTCTAATCTTTATAACTTATTACTAATCTAATAATGTATGTAATATATGTATATGGCTGAAGTAAATAGAGAAAAACATAGAAAGAAAATATATTTCAGTTTTTAAAAGAAATAGTTGAACACATTATTTTCACATCATCATTTTAAGAAAATAAAAGTTATATATTTCCACACATTTTAAGTTGTCACACTACCATTGAGGTAAACATATATATTTTAAAAAGGTAAAAGTTCTATTATTTCCACACCACCGTTGAGGTAAATAGATATGGCGCGTTTTTGTTAAGTGGTTTCCCCAGTAGGCCTAGTCCACTGTTTTTTGATTAATGCACTATATAATAGTATTTAGAAAGGACCATAGAAGGAAAATAGATATTGTCATATAACTGACAAAATACAAACAAAATAGTTGACAGCATTTAGACAGGACCATAGCAGGAAAATTTACACATGAAGTGAAATATTATGTACAACTAAATCAAAATTAGTTCCACGAATTCCACAGTACCATAACGAAATGGCTATTATATACTTGAATACTATAAAGTGTATGTGAATTTACAACGAAACGAAATGGCTGATAGTAGATATTTAGGAAGGACCAAAAAAGGAAAATGGTTAACAGTAATAAGAATTTTTTGCTGTTTTAGATAAATAAATAATAATTTATTTAATGTGGAAGAATAGCAATTGCTTTATTTTTTTTTAAATTCATTTTACATGAATTAAAAAAAAGATAAGAAGACATTTTTGGTTATATGAATGATTTCAAAAAAGATGTGATTTTGATTGATAAGCCAGGAAATTATCGTACAGAGATTGGCTTTTGTGAAAAGGCCGGTCGTAGTATAATAAGATTTCTCTAAGGTGCTAATCGAATTGTTGTCAATAATAAAATGCTTGGCACAATTCTTTATGACACGACTCATACAAATTTTTCAAGAAAAAAGTTTTTAAAAGAAATATTTGAAGACAAAAGATAAACAAAAAATTATTTACGAAGAACACAAAGAAAAAGATGCTTTAAATAATTGGAAAACTACTTTAACTGCTTGGTTTGAATTAAATAAAAAAGATGAATTTGCAAAAACTTTAAAATACATTAATATACCAGAATTTTATATATTTGATAAAGTTTCTAAACCTTGGAGAAAAAGAAAAGATAATAAGAAAGATAAAGCAATTGGACGAATGTGCGTTGTATCGCCTAAAGATCCAGAGGGATTCTTTTTAAAACTTATTTTAAATCATGCAAATGGTCCAACTTGTTTTGAAGATTTGTTAATATTTGAAAATAAAAAATATGATACATATAAAGATACTGCTATTGCTATAGGATTAATAGAAGATGATTCACAAATTTTTAAAATCTTTGATGAAGCATGTAGTATAATGTTACCGAACCAATTAAGAAAATTTTTTTCATGGTTTTTATTATCCGAAAATATTCAAGGTAATACAATATGGAATCAATACAAAACTTATTTTATAGAAGATTTTAAAGAAAATAAAGAAAACAATGCTTTATTATATATAGAAAATACATTAAAATTAGAAAACAAATCATGCAAAGATTTTGGATTACCAGTTCCAGATTTTAATTTGAATATCAATGATCTTAAAATTAAAGATAATACTGTATTTTATAGTAAGAATTTATTCAATAATATGTATTTACAATTAAACAATGATCAAAAAAATATTTTTAATGAATTAATTAATTCAACTCATAAAACTTATTTTATTGACGGTCCCGGTGGCTCTGGCAAAACGTTTTTATATAAAACATTAATTTACTATTTTTTATCTCACGAAAAAAATGTTTTATCAATGGCGTGGACCGGTATAGCTTCTATTCTATTACCTAAAGGAATGACAAGTCACAGAACATTTAGATTACCACTTGATTTAAGTACTATTGAAACAGCATTTTTAGATTTAGAATCAGATAAAAAAAAATTAAGAACTGCTGATGTTATTATTTGGGACGAAGCATCAATGATTCCAAAAAAAGCTTTAGAAATTGTAGATAATACTTTAAAAGATATTTGTAATAATGATCATCCTTTTGGTGGAAAATTAATTATTTTAGGCGGTGATTTCAGACAAATTTTACCAGTGTTAAAATATGGTTTTAGAAGAGCAATAATTGAAGATACTAGTAAATTTTCTAAACTATGGTCTTTATTTAAAATGTTAAAGTTAACTAAAAATATACATTCAAAAGATGAAGAATTTTCAGCATTTTTGTTAAAAATAGGAGATGGAAAAATTAATCCTTTTACAATACCTACTCTTTGGAAAACTAATGATATTTGCTCAAAGATTTATAAAAACATTAACACTAACATTCAAAATAATTGTGTTATTTTAGCTCCTCATAATGAAGATATACATAATATAAACAATAAAATATTAAATTTTCTCCACGGAAAAGTTACAACATATTACAGTGTAGATTATGCTACTCACAAAGGTGTAGATCAAACTGACGAAAATATTTATTTAAATTTACCACCACATCAATTACATTTAAAAGTTAATACAATTACTATGTTAATAAGAAACTTAAGTATTAGCGATGATTTATGTAATGGAACTCGTTTAAGAATTACGAAACTTTTTAAATACAATATTGAAGCAGAAATTTTAACTGGTGATCGAAGTGGTAATAAAGTCTATATACCTAGAATAACTTTAAATACAGGAGAATCGTCTTCATTACCTTTTATACTTTATAGAAAACAATTTCCTTTAATTTTAGCTTTCGCAATGACCATTAACAAATCACAAGGACAAAGTTTTGATTCTGTAGGAATTTTTATTAGAAGACCTTTGTTTTCACATGGGCAATTATATGTTGCTTTATCTAGATGTAAAACTCCACAAAATCTTTATATACAAAATGAGTTATCTAATGATAAAGAAATTGAAAATATTGTTTGGGATGAAATTTTTAATATTAAGATTTAAATTATGATTACATATATTTTTTATAAATATCATTAAATATATATGTTTTTACAGATACTATTAATTTAAAGAATTAAAATAAAAACAAATAAATACAATTATCAATAATGGAATGGGACCCTAGAATTGGTATGTATATTGAAATTAATGACATTGAACATTTACAATACTTAGAAGAAATAAACAGAGGAATAGAAAATATAACAGAATATGAAGCAATGTACGTAACTTATGTTCAAAAACTTGATAAAGAGTTAAATATTTATGAAATAAAACAATTAAATAATAAAATTAAAGGATATGAAGAAAATTATTACGAAAATGTAATAAAAACATTTGATTCATTAGCAATAGTACCTAATAATATTTTATTAAAACTAAAAGATATTATTAGGTACCGAATAAATAATTATAGTGCTTCTTTTTTTGATCGCTTAAGAAAAAATAAAGATTTATATACAAACTATCTTCTATATATTGCAAATATTATTTATCAAATTTTTAATTTAAATTAATATAATACAAATTTTGACATATTTTTAAATACAGTAATCAATATTATAATCTATACAAAATTTAATTAAGTAACACTCACACGTATTTACAAATGTGTGACTAAAGTATTAAAATTTACGAATAAAATACATTACACTAATGTATAAGACGTATGAGATAGTTGCGAAAATAAAATAATTTATAAAAAATTTTATTACAGATTCCACATTACGCTCAAACATTTTTAATAACGTCTGTTCAAAGTATTAAAATTTACAAATAAAATACATTCAGACTTATTTAAATATGTATGAGACAATTAATTTAGTAACAATCAATTACATACAAAAACAAATAAAACTGATATTACAGTGGATTAGGCCTAAAGGGGAAAACCACTTTAAAAAAACGCGCCATATCTATTTACCTCAATGGTGGTGTGGAAATAATAGAACTTGTATCTTCTTAAAACATATCTATTTACTTCAGTGATGGTGTGTTAATAATAGAATTTTCATATTTTTGTACTAAATAAATAACACTAATAAAAATAAATATGACCACATATATGAAACGAAGAGTGAGGGGGCGCTGAGGGGGAGTGAGGGGGGGGCGAGGGGGGGGCAAAACGCATAAAAATAACCAAACTTTTGAAACATTTCTTGGTTCTTTTGAGGGGGGGGCTGAGGGGGCTCGTGAGGGGGGGTGAGGGGGGGGGGGGCGAGGGGGGGCTAAATTCCAGCGCGGCTCAAAACAACTATATAATATAGTAAGATATATAAATATTCTAATATTTTCTATTCTTTAAATAAATCACTCCCTCAATAATTTATTCAAGCATACCTAAAAATATCACTTAATATCATAATTTAATCAGTAAATTACATTTTGACAATATTAATATTCTAATATTTTCTATTCTTTAAATAAATCACACTCCCTCAATAATTTATTCAAGCATACCTAAAAATATCACTTAATATCATAATTTAAACAGTAAATTATATTTTGACAATATTAATATTCTAATATTTTCTATTCTTTAAATAAATCACTCTCCCTCAATACTTTATTCAAGCATACCTAAAAATATCACTTAATATCATAATTTAAACAGTAAATTACATTTTGACAGTATTAATATTCTAATATTTTCTATTATTTAAATAAATCACTCTCCCTCAATAATTTATTCAAGCATACCTAAAAATATCACTTAATACCATAATTTAAACAGTAAATTATATTTTGACAATATTAATATTCTAATATTTTCTATTCCTTAAATAAATCACTCTCCCTCAATAATTTATTCAAGCATAACTAAAAATATCACTTAATATCATAATTTAAACAGTAAAATTACATTTTGATAGTATTAATGTTCTAATATTTTTAAATTTTTAAACTCAATTTTTTTTAAAAAATCATTAATATAAATAAAGTTACCATAATTTTAATTTTTTCATAAAAAAATTATTGAATTTTACGTTACTAGTATATATATTGTTAATATATAAAAATAAATTAGTTAAATAATTAAGAATAAATATATAAATAAATATTAATATATTCAATATTTAAATATAATACAATTATATATAAGATTGGATTAAAGAAAATAATTATATATTAATGAATTATGTATATTAATATATATATATATATATGGCCTTATATGAAAAATAAACAAACTTAGCAGACGTTACGTAAAAAGTGCACAGTATAAATTAAAATTAAAGAATATGGTACAAATCACATTCCATTCCGTCCTATCCTATCCTGGAATATCGCATTCTTCCGTTCCTGACCGTTCCGTGTTAGAGGGTTCATGCTGAAAATGTTGAGAGTATTATCTATATACTGTAATGACACGATTACTGTTCCCGTAGCAATCGGTCGTGTACAACCTTGACTCGTACAGTCACGTTTATTATCTCTTCGTAGTCTCGACGTGATCAACACGACTCGGCCGGTTCGTGGTGTCTGTGCGTATACACGGAACGAAGGCGGCAGGGAACGGGGTTACTAATAATAGAATACGCGTGAAATACGAGAACTAAAGGAAAACTATATAGTCATAAATAATAAGTACAGCGCTCCTACCATCAAGTGAATGTGCTCTACCGCACACTGCGAGAGAGAGAGAGAGAGAGAGAGCGAGAGAGACAGGGATGGGGCTCGATCGCCCGAGTACCGAGAGTGAGAGAGAGTTAGTACTTACAATCGCACGTCGGTGCCGGGGGGTTGCAGAACTGCACTGGATCGCTGCAGTCGTCCAGGCTGGCAATCGGGTCAGCTAATATAGCGTGGTGCCGGTCGTGATCGGACGAAGGTGGCGTCTCTCGATCGTCGCACGGAATTCGGGCGGTGCACAAGTATAGGTGTAAAATAAGCACGGGCGCGGGGGACGTGTGCGTAAGCCGGGCGCTACCGCAATACTAAATACAAGGCCGTGCGAGATACGAAAGGATGCTCCGGCCCTTGTCACGACGTTGTCATATTTGACATCGCGTGATTGATGGGCCGGCAACATCGAGGACGGACGAACTCGCGTTCTCTCTCTTAATACTGGCCTAGCATTAGGCACTCTCTCGCTCTTTCTGTCTTTCTTGCTTACTCAGTATCCGCTGGTGGTAGCTAGAACAGAATAAGTATAAATACAAGTAAATACCGCATACACCCGGAGAGGCGATAACGTGCGTATAACATATGCGACCGTTATAATACATTTTTGCAATGCCTGGTTAGGTCATGCTATTACATATATTGCTGTTCACAAATAAATTCTACGTTAGCAGCTGAAACATTTTATTACATCCTACCTTAAAAGCTATAAATTTATAATATATTTAGTAGATATTAACTATTATAAATTATTTGTTAAATTTATTGCATTCCTTTAAAAAGTAGTAAAATCTCCCCCTCCCCCAAAAAAACCTTTTCAAGGTAAAAGGTAGGCAAGTATAAAGTTGTTTCTTCATTTAAATTCTAGAATAATTTTCAAACTCTCCACAACCCTTAGCCAAAATTCTAAGTGCTTATTCTATCATGCAAATTAATGGGTTTCAAACTCTCCATAGCCCTTCTAATCCCTTGACAAGACTTTATATGCTTATACTTATCAACTTGGAAAATCTAAAACCCTCTTCAATAAAATGTGTATGTACGTAAACAGCTTCGTATTAAGGGTCCATTGTACTGGCAACCATTTTTTTTAGTATCCCTTCACTACCTTCGATTCTACCAAAATTCCAATTTTAATTTTCAGAAAGGAAAGTTGTGATATCAATAAATTAATTGGCAAGTTTCTTTTATAAGAAACCAATCGTATTGAAGTAAATAAATAAATGAGCGTTTAAATACGAAAATAATATATAGAATAAAAATTAATTCATATACTATACCGATAACTTTTTGCACGAAGAACTTGAAAGGGCTTCGATGTGCAGTCTTTCGAATAAATTGTTATTTTTATCCCTACAAGGCGATTATATTGAAGAATTAACATACAATAATAGTAATGTACTTTATAATATTAAATGCAGTCACCATAAAATGGAAAAATATGCCGTCCCGTCCTATCATAGATAATCGATAAATTACTAAATATCATTGTATTTAACAATATACTTAAATAATATATTTTTCTATATTTGAATTCAGAAATTGGTTACTTACTTTGATTAAGCAGAGGCGTCATTTGAAGATGTATCCATCGTTACATACAATAGGACGGGACGGCAAGTTTTTCCATAAAAAATCTCAATACGGTCTCACTGTATCACTTTATTTAATCTTTTGCGATTTACTTATCCACGAAGTGGAAGGAAATCCTAACAGAAAGGTCCATTTGATGGTGACTGCATTTAATATTATAAAGTACATTACTATTATTGTATGTTAATTCTTCAATATAATCGCCTTGTAGGGATAAAAATAACAATTTATTCGAAAGACTGCACATCGAAGCCCTTTCAACTTCTTCGTGCAAAAAGCTATCGGTATAGTATATGAATTAATTTTTCTTCTATATATTATTTTCGTATTTAAACGCTCATTTATTTATTTACTTCAGCGGAGGTTCGCTCTCCCTCGCCGAGATGTCTCTAATTCTCCCCCTTAAGGGGTTATGCCTGAGTTAAACCTGAAAAAATAAATCATGAGTTAATAGGCAAAAAAAAATTATATATAAGTAGTATCATAAAAAATCTTTTTTGTAGTTCATGCATACATATTCATTGTAATTTTGCATATTTTTAATGCATGATATATCTATACTTACTGTTTAAACAATCCCATGTGTGAAGCATTAAATTTGAGTACTTTTTATCCTTTGCCGCATGATTTCTCATCATCCGGGTGATGAATCCAAACCAAACTGGATTGAATTTCTTTTAAATATGCCTCTCCTCAGCTTAAGCGGAAGGCTTTTCTGAAAAATACAAATTTTCAATATTTAGTAACATATAAGTTATAATATAAGTAATTATAGTGAATGTTACGTACGTTTACATACATAACATTCACTTTAAACATATCATTGCCAATTTGGCTACGCTTCAGCAGCGCAGAAGGGTTTCCTGGAGCTGTATAGAAAATTTCAGCTTGATTGGACTTATGGTTCCTGAGAAATCCTGCGGCAACTGACCTAAAATCATAAAAATTCAAAATTTGAGAAAACAGCATTTAAAGTTTGTATAAGAAATTGATATATGTTTATCGGATAGTACTTACATGAACTGTTTGGCATATTTTTTTTATGTATGGGCATAAAATACCCATATATTATGGGATATATTGGGACCCGGGTCCTGCACATTTTGATATACGAGTATGAAAAGCTGAAATTGAAATATCATTTAGCGATACATATTTACAGTAAATATATTATACATAAATATGAATATTGCCTCTGCTTACCCATTATTTGTCAAGTTGGTTAACAACTGCAGTACACTTTGAGAACATCTAACACACAGGCATCTTCTTGTACACATGAAATTTAGCCTGTATATCTAAAAATAAAGAACACACTCACAAAGAACAGGTTCTTAAAAAATAATATATTGTTTATAGTCCAAAATACTTATCTAAATTTAAACACTTGTGAGACTCAGAAATAATCACTACAGCATAACATTCAGCTTGCACTAAACTACAGACAGCAGACGAAACAGCTGTCTGATACAAAACTCATGTGGGTCGGTAACACAGTGACTTACTTTTTCATATGCTGTATGTGCCAGGTTCCATGTTTTCAGGCGGTAATTTAAATTTGTACATATGTTTTTTTACTGCTTTATAAATTTGATTAAGATATTACAAGACAAAATTTAAATTCTAAATTTATTTTATTTTAAACATTGGAAATAAAAAAATCCATGATATAAAAAAATTAGCTATATTGTACTGTTTGTAATATCAATAAATAATTTGTTGTTTTTTTTTTTAATAAAATTGCATATTTCAAAAGGAGTTTGTAAACACAATTTATATTCAATTTTCTATAAAAACACAATTGTTTTGAATAACCAAAAGCGTTATAAAACAAAATATGATTAATACGCAATTTTAACAAATTGTTTGATTTTAGTATTTTGCCTATAACTTTGTAAATAATTTTTTTCGGGCAAAAAGTGTTTCTGCAATATATTCTACAGTAAATTTGACGTAAAAAAATCAAATAAAAAAAAATTTGATTTTTTTGAATTTTAACTCAGGCATAACCCCTTAATATTATTAATAGGTTGAAATAAATGATTAATTATAACGAACAATTTGCATCTGCTTATATAAAACGTACTCGGTGGATATAACACCGGTATAAGTTTGCTTATAATTTTAAGGGGTTATGACAGGGTTAAAACCTGAAAAAAAAAGAAAAATGATGAGGGCTGTAAAAAATTAATATATGTAGGTGCTCTAAAAACTACATTTTTCATTTAGAATATAAGTATTATACATCACTTTTATGCATAAAAAATATGCATAAAGTGAGTATAACATTTAAAAACAATTAAAGGTATTTACTTACCAAAAGTCCTGATTTTCATCAATTTTCTTTACTTGCCGCAGGTTTCTGAAGGAACCGTACCTTCAATCCTGGTGAACCAGACTGGAAAATCTTCCTTATAAGTCTGGTCACAAACTGAGCGGAAGGGATTTCTGAAAAACATAAAATCAATATAATTAATTATACATACATTGACAGTATTAGTAATTATAGTGAATGTTACATATGTAAACATACGTAACATTCACTTTTAACTTATCTTTTCCAATTCTGCTCCGCTCAGTTTGTGAGGAAACCTATCCCGAAGGTTTCTCTAAAATTTGAGCTCAATTGGTTCATCCGTTCCTGAGAAAACCTGCGGCAAGTGAATAAAAATCATGAAAAACCTAATTCTGAGTAAATGGCATTTAAAGTTTTACTTAATATTTAATAAAATATAATCCAAAAGTAGCTGTCTGGGGATGATGACTGGAGAGACGCGTATTCAAAAAAGCTTCATTATGAAAGCTTATGTCCTCTGAAACACAAAATATGTAATAAGTGAAAAAAGGTTAAAATATTAAATTCAGTAGTTTTTAAATTTTTTTTATAATTCAAACTCAAAGTATGCTAAATTTTTGTGAAAAATTATTCAACATACTTTGAGTTAACGTATTCTTAATAAATATTTTATAATAAATTCTAAATATTTAAAAATATACTTACAAATGCTGTTTCTCATCCATGTAGCAAAAGAGCAGAAGAAATGAACACTAGAAGCTAAAAAGGTTTTGTCCAGATGTGATTGATAAAAAGTAGGTCAGAGAACAGCTGATCAGCTGTTGAGCTAACAGCAAGCCAGCAGACTCAAGCAGACTAAACTATCACTAATGTGCATGGTTATGAAAAAAAAAAGAAAACTGGAAAACTGTCAGCTCTGCTCTGACCAAATTTTCATTTTATTTTGTAATGTGTGTATTGTCTATGTTGGATGAAAAGTGATATGAAGCTTGTAGTGAATGCTCGTTTCAGTGTTTGGTTAGGAGTGAGAAGTATAGGGGTTATTTGTGTAAATGCTTAGTGTGCCCCAGCTGAGTAGGAATCATCATCCGGATTATTCCTTTTCCTCTTAGCTTTTCGGGCTTCTAGTGTAGATTCCATTGCTCTCTTGTCTGACCAGAAAAGCCGTTGTTCGTCTGCACTCTTAGCCCAGTCTACTGCAGAAGATACCGGATGCACATTGAAATTCTTCATCACCTGAAGTACTCCAGCTTTGCCATCATTGAAGGAAGCAACAGCAATGAAAATTCCAATCTCCAAGACTGTGAGGCCGCTGAAAGTTTCCTTGGGGACGAGTTTCCAGATGGACTGGTTGAAGCTTTCGTTGCTGTTCTGGGTGAAGCCTCCAATGCATCTCTCCAGCAGGTCTGCTTGCGTCAAGTCCTTGTAAATTGGCTTGATTGCCTCCATAATTGCCATAGGAATCGTGTCTCGATGTTGCAAATTCTTCAGTTGTCCCTTGGCTTTGGCTGCTTGCCATTTACACCAACTGTCTGATCCCACGGGACAAAGGTGGTGTCTCGGCTCTTGATCCGTTGAAGATTTGTGATGGAATGTTGCCCAGATGGCATTGGACATTTCTTCAACAGAATGATGATGGCTTCGGATGGCATTGCCATAATATGTTGTAAGTTTATCAATTCTTTGAGCTGTCAGATGGTTCTTTCCACCTATCCCTGCACCATCAGACAGTTTTTGGCCAGCCAAAGTTTTCTTCAGATTTCTCAGTTTGGTTCCCATTCTCTTCTGCACGTGTCCAACACATTCCTTCTTGATGATGAAAAAATCTTCTCCATATGGCTTGGCATCACAGAGGGCCTTGTATACTTTTGAGTCGCCATCTCCTATGTAGCTCTTGTATTTGATACCGTGTAATGCCTCTGATCTTTTGAACATTTCCACAATACCGTCTACTTCTATTTTTCCAGAACTTCCCTGATGATTGGCGGAGCACTGGTCTTGATGTGCTTCAAACCACTCTCTGTATTCTTCAGTGTCCTCCTCTTGATGTGATTCACAAGCCTTACAAAATGATTGTTTCGGTGCCACATCAATCACTTTGCCATTGTCGTTCCGGATCAACGTTGATACTCCTTGAAGGGAAGAAAATCCTCGTTTCCTCCAAGATCCATTACCGGAAACCATATCACAACTATTCTCCTGAGTCTCATCTGTATTACATTTTTCTTGCATAGCTGCTTTCATTGACTCGGTAGCTACTCTTTGACTCGAAATTTTTAACTCATGATTGATAGTTCCAAAATGACTATAAGCAACTGGTGGTAAAAAATCCATGATTCCACAAAAGGTTTTTAAACCAGTGTGTCCATGGCCCAGAGCTCTCATTGTTAAAACTACTCGCTTATTGATTTCAAAGGCATTACGCTTTTGACCAATTTGCCTACATGAGTCAATGGATTCAGCTTTACAGCAATTATTACAAGTCATAGATAGTTTGCTACCCAGGCCTCTGATATCAACTTCATTAAAAGTGATATCTCCGCCACAGTTTTTGCAAGCCAGAAATTCTTGTAATCCGGGCAAAAGTATAGAAATGTCAAAAATTCTATATTGTATAGAACCAGCTTCTACATACTCTGATGTTAATTTCTGTCTTGATCTGGATACTGGAATTTCTGGCTGTGCAAACTGCGTAGCTGCTGTACCTCATGTTGATGGTTGCGTAGTTGTTCTTGTTGGAGATCTTGCACTGGATGTCGATGGAAGTGGCATTTCTCTCTCTGGTGGTCCAGGTGCAGTAGACGATGAAGGATGTGCTTCCGATGGTGCTTCATTTCTTGAAGATGGGATGGTCGTTGACGATGGTTCACTTCTGTAGAACCTCCTTTGCCTCCTCTTCTTTCTTCCAAACCTACGCTTTCCTTGTGCAGATGAGCCTGGCTTTCTGTTTCTTGAGCCAGTCATCTTATTGTTTTTTATAATCTTGATATTTCACAACACAATAATACACTCACAATAACACAATAATAACCTAGATTTTAAACTAAATAAAATACTTGTGCAATTTTCAGTTAAAATTATTAGTTTAAAACTAAAGTCTTTACTGAAAAATTGAACTGAATATTATTTAGTTAAACAATCACTGTTTATCATTTAACAACGAGTTTGACAACCTGCTAGTGCTATGGTAAAACAGGATTCTAGTTAGAGTGCCATTCGCTGTAGATACCATTTACCTCGGCCGATAACCGCCAAATTTAAAATTTTTTCCAATGCGTCGTACAGTGAAAGGCATATATATATATATATACTAGGGGGTACCCCCCTGCTCGCTCCGCTCGCCAACCCCCATAGTGTTAAACATAGTTCTGACATCAATTGTATATAACTTAGATTAATATAATAACTTTGTTAAAAATAGTATTATAATGTAAGTAAAAAATTTATTGTGTAAAGGTATTATTCAGTGTGTACGTAAATTTTACGTAAATATAATTTACGAAAAATATAGAATTTTTTTTTAAGTTTTTTTGTTCTATTGTTACCACACCACCTGTGAGGTAAATAGAAATGGCGCATTTTTTTTACAGTGGCTTGAGTTTGATGCCTTGTGGTTTTTCGTGGAATTATTATAGTTGCAAAGACTGTAACGATTAATCTAACGGTGGGATTAACTTAAAAACTAAGGGAACAGTTATAATACAACAAAAGGTGTTGTATTGAGAAAAAGTTTTATGAAATAATAGACGTTTTTCAGTTTTTAAAAGAAATAGTTGAAGGCATTATTTGCACACCACCATGGAGGTAAATGAGTTGGCGCGTTTTTTTAAAGTGGTTTCCTCAGTAGGCCTAGTCCACTGTTTTTTGATTGATTCATTAAATGACAGTATTTAAAAGTGATTATAGAAGATGTATTTGAAGAGGACTATCAAATGGATATTATATACTTGAATACTATGAAGCGTATGAAGCGTAAAAGAATATCACTGGAGGGTGAAAACTTGGAGAACAGGAAACATAAAGGAATACAGAGTGTTCGCGACGGAAATATTGTAAATGTTTATTGTTATAATATAAATTTAATTTTTAGGTTGTTTTTCCAAGTATCACAATTAAATGGCGATTGTATACTTGAATACTATGAAATTTATGCAAATCAATGAGGATTCCTTTAAAATTTTCGATTTTAAAGAGAAAAATTACAATTATTTCGAAGAAGAAATTTTGATTATGTGAATAATTTCAGAAAAGATGTGTTTTTGATTGATAAGCCAGGAAAATATCGTATAGAGATTGGTTTTTTTGAAAAGGCCGGTCGTAGCATAATAAGATTTTTTCAAGGTGATAATCGAATTGTTGTTAATAATGAAACGCTTGACACAATTGTTCATGGTACGACTGATAGAAATTTTTCAAGAAAAGAATAAAATCGAATCAATAAGTTTTCTTCTTAATAGTATCAAATGTTTTAAAATTTATGATAAGTTATTGAAACTTATAGATTCCAGAAATGTAAATTTATTGAAATGCCAAATCAAATTTTATAAAATTGAAAAAGCTGGGAGATCGACATAAGAAATTATATTGATTACAAAAATAGATTTCACGTAGAAAATCATGTATGGATAAGCAAAAATGCTTATTAGTAAAAACAAAGAACCAAAAGAATATCACTGGGTATGTGTGCATTATACACTTAAACATTATGAAGCATGTGTAAATAAACGAGGACTTGTTCAAACTTTTTGATTTTAAAGAGAAAAATTATAATCAAGATTAATAAGACAAAAATGCCTATTATACTACAAAAAGTGTTGTACTAAGAGTATGTGAAATAATAAGTGTATTTTAGGTTTGAAAAGGAATAGTAGAAGACATTATTTCCACACCACCATGGAGGTAAATGAATAGGCGCGTTTTTTTTAAAGTGGTTTCCCCTGTAGGCATATTCCACTGTTATATTATTATGTTATTTATGTTGTAAATTTTGCATTGATTTTGTATTGAATGATATAAATATTGTAAAAAATTATAATTTATATAGTAATATATGAAATATGAAATAGCATCTCATATAGATTTTAACTAGTCTATTGTATTTTATTCGTAAATGTATAATACGGTATAGAGTCTATTTCAAATTTGTATGAGTGTATTTTATGAATGGAATTGTTAGTTATAAAAATGTATTTTTTTTATTAAAAGGGGAAAACCACTCAAAAAAAACGCGCCATATCTATTTACCTCAATGGTGGTATGGAAATAATAGAACTTTTATCTTCTTAAAATATATATATATTTACTTTAATAATAGTGTATTAATAATAGAACTTTCATCTTTATATACTAACAAACAACGCTCTCATTACTACACGCTTACATGTATGAACAACACATATGTAATAATGAGAGAAAGCTACATATTCTGCTTATGATACTTATGGATAACCACTACTTTTCAATTATTCTTCGACCCATGACAACCTACCTACCAACTTCTCTTGAGGGGGCGCAGAGGGGGGGTGAGGGGGGTTGAGGGGGGGGCGGAGGGGGGGCTAATGAGGGGCGACGAGGGGGGGTGAGGGGGCCGAGGGGGCGTGAGGGGTGGCGAGGGGGGTGAGGGGGCGTGAGGGGGGGCAAAAACGCCCAAAAATAACCAAACTTTTGAAACGTTTCTTGGTTATTTTGAGGGGGTGCTGAGGGGGCTAATGAGGGGGGCCAAGGGGGGCCGAGGGGGGGGGGTGAGGGGGGGAGAGGGGGGGCCAAATTGCGTCCAGGCTCAAAACAACTATATAATATAGTAAGATATATACACACACACACACACACACACACACACACACACACACATATATATATATTTGATATATGCATAGCATCTTATGTACTTTCTTTTAATAAAACCATTTATAAAACATGAAATGGTACTTATAGTATAAAATATACGATTATCGAAAATCATGATTTTTTTTTTGGTTTTATGCCTATAACTTTTGAAAAAAATTTTGTACCGAAAAGTGGGTTTCGGGAGCTTATTCTACAGTAAATTTCCTACAAAAAACGTTAATAAAAAAAAATCGATTTTTTTGAAATTTTAACCCTGTCATAACCCCTTAATGAATAATTATCTTTTCGTAAAATAACTTAAATATTACTAGAAATTATATAAGTTTATATATATTCTATATATATATTCTATATATATATATATTCTAGTCTAGCATAATCTCTTTCTTGAGGGAAATACAGCTGCGCGTGCAAAAAGAGAGATTGTCACGATAATTTATTTATCCTGGCAGTTTATCCAAGTTGCAGAGAAATTCTTAGTTTCGGGAAAAGTCGTAAAAGTTCAGTCAAGGGAAAGGTGAAAATTGTATTTAGGCGCACGCTTCGGCCTTTAATGCTCTATGCGCCGGGCCGCGCCACAGGGGCGCGGGCGGGTCTGCTCGTTTTATGCGTTGCAGTTGCGCGCGGGCCTTGTACTCGTGGCCGCGTAGAATCGGTGAAATGCTCTTACCGTACTTAAAAAGACGACAGCATCTCTCCGACCTATCTATGCTGTGTTCGAAAATGTTTACGACTCTTCCCCCCGAAAAACTATAAAATTAAACTTTCGCGTCCAACGTCTGCCGGTTGCAGGGAAATGCCTTTGTCGCGATTGATCTCAGCACGTCCGTATATGCGTAAGAAGGAAAAGTACATGTTAGGCGGTGCCGCATTGAATCAGCGCGATATGCATTTTCGGTGACTGCGATATTCTTTGTCGGAGAGAACAGAAAGGGTCTAAATTCTCTTATGCTTCTAAGTCGAATTTTTCTGTGTGCATTGATTTAGTAGTAGGTCACCCGGCGGAACTCATAAACGTGAAAATGTAAGGAAAGAAGAAAGATCGTTGGGTTCCTCTGTTTTTTTTCGAGAGAAAGAGAGGGAAAAGAAAAAAAATTATCTAGTACAAGTCGACCTTTTCTGCCGACGTTACAAAAGTTATTATATACGCCATTTCATTAGAATATTTAATAGTGCTTGATAAGAAATATCATTATTTGAATTATAATTTATTAAATATTTCAATACTTTATATATTTTTGAAACCTCAAAACCCTGATACAACTCGTGACAAGCTTCCGGCATTTTTAATTATAATATATTTTGCATGAGTAAATAATTTTAAATAATGATAAGCATTATTTTATATAACATTTTATTTAAATAATGAATAGTGCTTTACAAAATTTCATTATCAATTTAATTATTAATTATTAAAAATTATGATTTTTTATATATTTTTCAAGTCCCCAAAACCATGCCACAACACACCCCAAGTTTCTGTGATTTTTAAATTGATATATTGTATGAGTAAATAATTTTAAATAACCGTAAGAATTATTTTATGGAACATTTTATTTAAATAATTAATAGTGTTTTATAAAATTTGTTATTAATAAATTTTAAGTTGTTGTAAACTTTAAGTTTTCATATATTATTCAACAACCGAAAACCCTAATACAACGTATAACAATTTTCTATTATACTCAAGTATGATATATTATATAAATAAAATTATTTTAGATAAAAACTATACAGTACACATATACAGTATTATAATTGTTTAGTGAGCAATCCAGACTAGAATCAAGAGTTTTATTTGGACCATAGAAGTCCCCCAATAATTATGAATACAATTCCGACCATTCGTCATTCTACAATATTTTTTATTATCTAAGCCCCTAAATAAATAGCTAAACAAAACACCTTGTAATCATACATATTGTTATGCCCAGGCCCGAACGGCTCGATTCGAACATCTCGAATCGCGCATAGCAACCGCAACAGCTTCGCAGTTATTATTGTTTATCTAGTCTAGCGCTGAGAGTTATTGAGAGTAACGTGTTATACACTTCATATTAATAAAGTCTTACCTTAGTTCTTTTATTATAAAAACGTGCTCATTCTCTATTTCCCCGACCTGCTCGTAACATTTTGGGGGCTCGTCCGTGAGTAAACGTGAACCGTTTATGAAGTTACGGACACCCCCTGCATCCCCACCGCTCATCACAATCTCCGAGGCTTCACCTGATAACGAAGTACCGGCGGCTATACAACCTCTGACGGAACAGCCTCCTCAGCTAATTGAAGAAAATACTCAACTGAAAAGTCAACTCCAACTCGCGAGTCTTCACTAGCGGACTGTAAATTGGAGGTTACCAATATCTCCAAGGAAATTTGCATTCGGGAATCCGAGCTTCTTCAAAAACGTCGTTTGTGCACAAAAGAAGCCAAGAATGCAAGAAAAGTAGGGAAAGTACACTTTCCCTGTTAATGAGTCATCAGCAGAGATTGCTAGGATCACCTCTTTCCACAGAGAGGCGTTAGCTGAAATTGACCGACTCGTCGCACACTCTTTCTTTCTGGAGATGACACATCTCAATCCGTCCCTGACAACTCCCCTTTGCAACTTCTTAATCCGACTTTGTTGGAAGACAGCGAATCTCTACGACAACGTTTACGAAAGCTAAGTCATTCATTAAACGCAAACACACTTAGTCATTCAAATAGTAATCTAAGTCACAATCATAAACTAGACGATTACGATGAATCATCACCTCTTCGAGAATATTTAATTCAATTTCAGGTTTTGACCAGAATTCATAATTGGTCACCAGAAACTAAATTGGTTTTTCTTATTTCTAGTTTAAAAGGAAAGGCGAAATCAATTTTAGTTGAATCTGACATTTCTTCTTCAAATTTTGAGAAGAACTTCTTCCTCAACTTTCTCCAAATTACCTGCAGAAGTTTGAGACATTATTTTATAACCTGAATTTTTTGTAAATAGGAATTTGATAATCTTGATGTCACAAAAATTCTAAGAGTTTACTCAATCTATACGGTTAATTAATTGTTTTAATCAAAGATAATTTTCGAACTCTCAATTTGGAAACCTTATATGGTAAAAATTCAAATCTATCTATCTATGAAAATATTAACGCGTATCTTCACGTTAAGGGTCTGTTCGTCAGACTACCATTTCTTTAGTGTTACTTCTCCTATACCTTCGATTTTATATAAATTTCAATTTTAATTTTACCAAAAGAAAGTTATGATATCAATAAATAAATTGGCAAGTTCTTTTATAGAAAGCAATCGATTTGGGGGGGATTATAAATATGTATGTATTTATATAAGCACTTGACCAAATTTTAGTATGTGAAAAGGCATAGTCGGGTACAATTAAAACTTCGAAAAATTTCGACTGCTGCTACGTTCTGCGCATTCTAGCTGACGTTTGGTGACCGATCACGATGACGCCGTATTTACCGTGGACATTAGGCAACCATTCTTCCGGTAAATTGGGGGTTGCGTGATGAGTCACAAACATTATTCAAAGTTTCAATTTAACCCTACGGTACATGTAATAGAATGGCATGATGTTCTTATATGCCATTATCACATGACAAATGTGCCCATAATATGTGGTAATATCATGTTTGTCTAAAATTATTATGTAATTTAACAAGATTGTTTCGCATCATGAAAACTTTTTCTTTTATTTATGGAAGCAACGAGCGGATGTACAATCAACTCCACTTAGTAATTCAGTAAATGTGCTGCTATCCTTATTTCATTAAAAACCTATGTTGCGGACGGTTATATACAATTATATATGAGATTTAAATCCTGTTGATTTACATTCATTTAAAGAAAACAGGAACAAATTCTATCATGTAGAACGCAATTTTTTTTACGGAAAAACTTGCCGTCCCGTCCTATCATATTCCGTCCTATACCCGGATATATCGTTAACCAAAGTAATTTGTTAACGAAACACCGTTAGAAATCGATTTTTCATTCTATATAGTCCGGGCGTCAGGGAGTTCAAAAATGGAATATCATTAAGTTTCTTCTAACTTTACTGTTATGATGGAAATATGTTATTGATAACTTACTCAAAATGACCCTAAAGTCTCGACTTCGGGCCAAGTCGGGAACATTGTTATTATTGCAAAAAGAATTCCGAAAATGCACTTTTTTTTAGTTTTTCGTGAATAGCTTTTTTGTAACTCATTTCATGTAAAAAAAGATAGAGATGAAAGTTGTTCAGAATTGAATTTCATATATGATACATGTATTCCCGGCCGCAAAATTAATTCTTTTAGTCGTTAAATTGGTCAACGAAAAAAAATTTTTTTTTAAATTTGAAATTATCACAGATTTTACAAAAAATTATATTTTTCATTGAATAAGTACTCAAAGATGAGTTATAGTACGAACAATGTAAAAATCATTGTCCGATCTGGATATCTCAAAATGGCGACTCATTGCAAAATTATTTATCTCAAAATTTCAAATTCATCTTCAAATTACCCATGGAGTGATAACTTGATCCATGTGCCTTTAATCGACAGCTTATGAAGTACTGAATAAATGCTAAAAAGAACTTTTTTAAAAATTAATTTTTAACAACATGTTTAACAACAAATCATTTTTATTTTCGCCAATTTTAATATTAGAGAAACGCAGTAAAATGCATCTTAAAGTGCGTAAAAAACCATGAATTATCATTTAAATTTTGTTGAGATCCGACCAGTAGGAGCCGAGATACGAAAATTTTTTCAATGGACGATCACACCGAAACTACTTAATATTTTTCGATGAAATTTGGTACAGTGCTTACTAAAATAATACTTTAAATGATAGCATTTTTCCCGATTGTTGTAGATAGCTCAGTTTGTCTAAAATGACCGATGAACAATTGGAAATCTGCGCGCGCGGCCGAGCGGCTCCTCCGGCCCGGCGCCGCGGTGGTAGGGGGATCGCCGCGTGACGGCGGACAGTATTCGTACACGTTAGTTGTAATTCGATTATCTCAGTCACTAAGGCTGCTATTGCAATAAACTTTTTTTTCATGCAACGTGTTTTTTTCTCAGCTTTAACGTTATACTAATTTAATTTTTATAGGTGTAATGCAAATACCCCAAATTGATAATTTTTCTGAAAAAAAATCTTTTTTGGCTATGTACACAACCTTTATATACATATATTGCACTACTAAACATTTTCATACTGAATATTAATATCTGTATTATGGTAGAAATACAATTCATCCATTCATCCAGCCAAAAATGATTTTTTATTCAGAAAAATTATCAATTTGGGGTATTTGCATTACACCTATAAAAATTAAATTATTATAACGTTAAAGCTGAGAAAAAAACACGTTGCATGAAAAAAAAGTTTATTACAATAGCAGCCTTAGTGACCGAGATAATCGAATTACAACTAACGTGTACGAATACTGTCCGCCGTCACGCGGCGTTCCCCCTACCACCGCGGCGCCGGGCCGGAGGAGCCGCTCGGCCGCGCGCGCAGATTTCCTATTGTTCATCGGTCATTTTAGACAAACTGAGCTATCTACAACAATCGGGAAAAATGCTATCATTTAAAGTATTATTTTAGTAAGCACTGTACCAAATTTCATCGAAAAATATTTAGTAGTTTCGGCGTGATCGTCCATTGAAAAAATTTTCGTATCTCGGCTCCTACTGGTCGGATCTCAACAAAATTTAAATGAAAATTCATCGTTTTTTACGCACTTTAAGATGCATTTTACTGCGTTTCTCTAACATTAAAATTGGCGAAAATAAAAATTATTTGTTGTTAAAAATGTTGTTAAATATTAATTTTTAAAAAAGTTCTTTTTAGCATTTATTAAGTACTTCATAAGCTGTCGATTAAAGGCACTTGGATCAAGTTATCACTCCATGGGCAATTTGGAGATGAATCTGAAATTTTGAGATAAATAATTTTGCAATGAGACGCCATTTTGAGATATCCAGATCGGACAATGATTTTTACATTGTTCGTACTATAACTCATTTTTGAGTACTTATTCAATGTAAAATATAATTTTTTGTAAAATCTGTGATAATATCAAATTTAAAAAAAAATTTTTTCGTTGAACAATTTAACGACTAAAAAAATTAATTTTACACGTATAAAATGTGCCATTCTCGAAGGCATATAAAAGAGAGGATCGTTTATTACTTCCGTATTACCGAAACAGTAGTCAACTAAGCCGACTAGTCAACTAAGTCAACTAAAAACTAATAATAACAGCCGTGCTTGTTGTCACCTTCCCCGTCCGCGAACGGCTGGGGAAGGATTAAATCATTCGATACATGTGCGCCAATTTTTGTAAGTTTGTTGATATTGTCTTATTTTCGAACAATTTTAAAATCTGGTATTAAATGACTTTTTAATAAAATTTGACAGTTTCCTGATGAGGATGACAATGCTCACCGAAACGTTGAAAATGGGAAAAGTTGTGTTATAATTTTTTCCTACAAACTGTCTCGGAGAGATCGATAGAGTCTTCTCACACAAATATCAAAGAATACCGAGGGATAAATTCAAGATAGATAGTGTATACACTAATCTATACACACATTAAAACAGATTTATATTGTACTTTCGGTGAAATTCCCTATAAAAATCTTGTACTAGAGGTATTACAAAAATTCTGTTCGATAATTGAGGTGTAATCAAATTTAAATAACGAAAATCGATGATTTGTCGAAAATTATTCTAAGGAATATTAGCTATGAAAAAAGTGCATAAAAAATTCGACATATTCATTATTTTTACTCAGGCATAACCCCTTAATATTATCTTATTTTAACATAAAAATTAACTATAATCTTATGACAATAATTATAATTTTATAAATTATTTCATTTTTCAGGGAATAGGGACGTTTCATCCCCTTAAAGGAAGTGGAGGTGAAGAGTTTTGATTGAAAGCGATAAGTAGAGGATGGTACTATAGGTGGAGGCTGGAAACCATAGAAAGATTGGAGGATACAATTAAAAGTGATGTGTGGAGGCTGGAGACTATAGAAAAATTGGAGGATACAATTAAAAGTGATATGTGGAGGCTGGAGAACATAATTGAAGGCGATAGGTGGAGGGTCGAGATCATTGGTGGCGGTGATAGGTCAAGATTGTATGTAGAGGTTGAACGTCATAGGTATAGGGTGAAGGTCACAAATGGAATCAATAGGTGGAGTGCGGAAGTGCTAAGTACACCATCGAGGGATACGAGGAAGGTAAAATCGTTACGATTGGAAATGATAGTTGAGGGTATTGGCTATAGGTAGAAGTAATAGGTGGAAGTGAAGGGGTTCTGATTGGAAGTGTTAAGTAGAGGCTCGAGATTATTTGTGACGGTGATAAATAAAACGTGAAAATCATAGGTGGAGGTAGAAGATAATAAGTGGACGCAAGAGGTGAAGGGTGGAGTTTCTAAGGGCACGAGGGATGGAAGAAGCATAAAAACATTATTATTGGAAATAATTACTTCAGAGTGTTGATAATATGCGGAGATAAAAGCTGAAGGATGAAGAGATAATGATTGAAGGCGATAGGTGACGGGTGAAGGGCGTTTTTTTCTATGAAACATATGGCTTGCACATGCTCAACCACCGAGGCCCTTCACCTCCATAAATTTTTTCACCATAGTTTTTGGTGCAAACATTTTTTTCACCCACAATTTCAGCATCGACAGTTTCTCCTGGTGATGAATATCCGTATGATCAATAGCCGTAACAAACGTCACCAATAAGATAAAATATAAAAATACAAAAGTAAGTTAAGCATTAAACGCATCAAGATAGATAAGAATAAAACTACAAAATAATAATAGCTGATTTAGTAATAGGTAATCTTTGAACTATGTATGCATACATAAATTATGTGTACATACCTTGCATTTAAATAGATGCTTTGGTTGCGAACTAAATGAATTTACTCAATATTTATATATATAACGCGTTGTTTACGAAAAATCGAAAAATTTGTCGAAAGAATGAAAATTTTCGATATTTGCATTGGCTTCATAATAATTTCAAAAACATGGCCTAAAGTTCAGAGAAAAACATTTACAGTCAATTTAGAATTAAGGTTTTGAAAAACCTGCGTGGCGCCGCAGCGGCGCTGCTCACACCCCCGCACCGTCCTGCCGGAGTAGTTGCGCGGCCGCGAAAAAAAAATTATCTCGGCTCTTACTTATCCGATCTTAACGAAATTTATATGAAAATTTGTTTATTACGTACTTTAAGATGTATTTTATCCTGATTCTTTAACTTTCCTAGTAAAGGACATTTGTTGATAAAAATGTTGTTAAAAATGAATTTGAAGAAAAGTATTTTTTAGTATTACTTAAGTAGGACATGAGCTGTCGATTGCAGGTGGTCGCATCAATTTGTCGCGATCAGCACCAAATTGAAATGAATTTGAAAACACACACTAATAATTTTGCAATAAGTCACCGTTTTGAGATAACAAGGTCGGACTGAAAATTTTATATTGTATGAACTACAAAGACTTGTTTGAGCGTCTAACTAAAAAAAGTAATTTTTTATATAAACTATTGCAGTATGAAAATATACAACATTTTTTGTTTTAAACAATTTAGCGAAGAGGATAGTCAATTTTGCATTCGGGAATACACATACCATGTAGGAAATTCAATTCTGAACAATTTACATCCTTAACTTTTTCACGTGAAGTTAATAATAAAAAGGCTACAGAGGATAAACAAAAAAAAATGCATTTTTAAACTTTATTTTGCAATAATAACAATGTTCCGGGGTAGGTATATCGCAAAAGCCTATGGCAGTTTTCAGTACATTAACTCTTACCAGTTCAAATAATAAAACTGCTAGTGGCGCTCTCTCTCTCTCTCTCTCTCTCTCTCTCACTCTCTATCTCTCTACTTTAATTTTGAAAAAAAGCATAAATGGGCATCAAAAAGAATGTTGTGTTTTGCTTACTCCAAAGTTTCAGTTTATTTAATTTTTAATATAGCAATATTAAATAATACTTACTATAGTAAATTCTTGTTGATTTAACTTGCCATCTTTATCAATGTCAGCAAGATCCCAAATTTTTCCTAAAGTATCTAAAGGTAATTTGCTGTCCATTAAAACACCTTTTACTTTATTTCCTGGTATGTATCCACTTATGGGTTCTAAGCTTCGGAATAGTTGTTCATACTTAACTTTTTCCAGTGGACTAATAGACCAACTAACTTTTGCTGAAGGAGTTGAAGAATGAGTGCATGGTGTAGATTTAGCAAGATTTGAGATTTCACCCTAAAATAATTAAAATAAAACTTAACCGATTACAATATACCTAAAAAGTAAAAATTTAATAATATGTACAATGTACATTACTAAATGCATTTTAATTGCAGTTCAACTTTCCATTCAGGGTAACTAAGATAATTATAATGTAAAAAATCGGTAATTCAGTAAAATGATATTTATAGCAGCATAAGTAAAATTTACTGAATTTCTTATTTACATCCCTACACCATCTCGGTTCACATAGAAAGAATCCATCTACATATCATAATCAATCATTTTTTACGCATATACTTAAATAAAACATAATATTTTTTATAGTACAGTCTTAACACAATTACGAACTCAGAAAAAAATGCAGAATAAGGGATGTGAGGGCGAAGATCATGAAGAGTAATGATTGCAAGGAGCTCGACAGGATGGGTGGAGAAAATTTTTTTCTCTAGACCATAGAAGATATTCATACCGCGAGAGGTGAATAGACCAAGGACAAATTCGACCAACTTATGGTAGCGTAGGTATGGTTTAGGGACTGATCAAAGACTGATCAGGGGATGGGAGCGGGGACGTGGAGGAAAGGTGGTATCGAAGAATTGATGTGCAGCCTGGACTCATATGCAACCGTATTTCAATCGGAAATCAGATCCATAAGGGAGTGCTCTGATTGAATGAGGGACAAGGATGTAAACCATAGTTTGATTACCATTTATTCGCAGAACAGCGCTATTGTCACTGGACACAATCCGCATCGACTTGAAAGAGGTGATGGGGTGCAGAGAGTCACTAGAGGTGTTGGCGAGGGTTAACCAAGTTAGACTGATCAGGATACCAGGACACACGGGCAACGTCGGCAACGAGAAGGCGGACCTTTTGGGAAGCAGAGGCTCCCGCCTGGTAAGAACCAAGCCATATAGGGTGGCGGCATCTGCTTGCGTGGTGGACGAGGCCATGAAGAACTGGCTCTAGGAGGAGCTAGTGAGGAAATGGAGGAGGTCATCAGGGCTCAGACAATTGTAGATCCGAAATTTATATGGAGGCAGGAGTTCCGCTCGATACTCAGCTTAATATGGGCTATTAATAGGAGGTTAGAATAGAGGGGTGTACTTTAAGGGATGTCAAATAGTAAATGTTGAAGGAATAGGAGGAATAGCATAATGGGCTTGGCCTGAATGCCAGATCAGGCACATCTCCGAGCAGGGGCCGCCTACATCATCTCCAGGAACTTACTGACACTGAAGATCAAATTATCCTATGAAAAAGGTTTCTTTCTATTGTTGTAAAGGATGAAACCTACAAACTTGAATTGAATATTTAAATCTCATGTTTAATTGTAAATGAACCTCCTGGATATATTATAGATTTTATGATATAAGGATAGCAACACATTTACTATGAATTTACTAACTAGAGTACACTGTAATATATATTATTTTGTGTAAAACAATTGCGACGTAGCAATAATTATTGCTGCGTCGTGTAAATTGTTGTACGGCCAGCTGACTCACTTTCGGCCGATTGACAGCTCCTGGAGCGGAGCCAGCGCTAGGTGGCGCTCGCAGGAGGTGCCTCTGACCGACCGCGTGCGAAGCGCAGGACGTGACGTACCAAGTCACACCTGCGCAATCTGCTGGCGTTCGGGAGAGAGAGCGCGGCAGGAGGGGATACAGTAGCGGCGGACGCGCGGTCAAATACATATAGGCATGTACAGAGGAGAGCGCGAGAGTATGCGAGCGTGAGTGAAAGAGAGAGAGGGAGTTGGCGCGAAATATAGAGAGTGAGAGAGAGAACGAGTCGGCGCGCGCGGGAGAGAGGAAGTATAGCGAGAGTGCGAGTCGAACGTGTGTGTGTGAGAGAGAGAGAGAGCGCGTTCGAGTAAGAAAGAGAGGGATATAGCGGAGCGAAGCTGATGGCGTTTGGAACGCCTGGAGGATTTAGTAACGCATGACTGAGACGTGTCGCGGTAGAGTTAACTTTATGTTGACTCCCGGGAGTCATAAGGACGTATGGGGGAATATATTGGCTAGGGATCTTTGGTGATTCGATTGATGTTGTTCTATTATAATATGATGATAGAGGATTTTTGAATACCGCGCGCCCGTCGATATCCATAGGTGAAGCCACCAAATGGATATCGACATTGATTGATTGATCGATATCGATAAAGGGGGGGATGGCATATTGAGGAAATACATAGAGGACGACAATTGATTCCTAGGCAATGACAAAATTCGATTTGGAAAAGAAGGCGCTGGGGAAACTCATAGTTAAGAAAGTAGATTGATGGTAGTTTCTGATAAACCAATAGGGGATTCTTCTAGGAATGACAGACCAATTATGTAATTTTGAGGCCGAGACCGCGTTTCCGTGAAGAAGGAGGCCGGGTGGGAAAACACGGCATCCTTCCTCGAACGGAGCGTCGGCCTCGGCTATTCCTTCCCCGGTGCTCAAGGCAGTTAGTTGGTTTTCAGCAGCAATTAGCTTAATTTCGTGTCGCCATATTGGTTAGTTTGGTGGAGATTGTAAGGGAGATTGAAGAGTGCTCCAGCGTCTTCCCTGTTATTTCTTTTGGAGGAGTCTTACGATTTGTGGAAGGAGGATTATCAGAGGAGTTAGATCTGACAAAGTTAAATATACTCGATGATTATTATGGCGGATATACTGAGTAATTAGGTGGCGGATATAGCCGCTTTGAACATAGAGGTTTTCAGGAGGATGCAGTTTTTCCTTTTGTTTCTGATTAAGTTATCGTAGAGGAAATTTCGCGGTCCTTTTCAGGTGATGCAATTCAATCAATCACCGAAGTTAGTGATAAGGCCGCTGGCCCATTTTATATTTAAAGTCAATTGATTTGTTGCCTACTTAAATATGTACATAGTCTTTCTTAATATACGTTAGTTAGTTAATATTTATTCTCTGTGTTGTATATTTTTGGACCTGATTGCTACCACGTTTCCCGTTTTCTACCATTTCCAAATTCCACAAGCCGAGAAGGAGTCAGCTGCGCAAAATAAATTACTTGTACACTAGCGGGAATTCTCGTGGGGGCGAGCTAAATTCCACGTTACACAATTTGATTACTCATGTATTGGGAAACAATTAATATCTTGTAAAATAAAAATAATTTCGAATTTGTAAGAGGTAACACATTTATTTTCATAGATTAGATTTCCCAATATTTGAACACGGTCTCAGTGCAGCATGTTGTTTAATCTTTTCCCATTTAATTATCCACAAGATGGAAGCCAATCCCAACGGAAAAGTTTATTAGCGGGAGCCATGCCAATTAAATGAGGCATTATATAACCTCAAAAATTGTCACAAAAATACATAGTCTTGTTTATTCCACTAAAGCACAGTTACGCGAGGTACTAGAGTAAATATTATTTATATTTACTCTATCTCATATTTCTGCATATACTCATAATTTTTACGTGAAATTAGAACGGCTATCCGATATGAATTTTGGGAATCCGTAACGTGAGGGTCACTTTTTTTATGCAATAAATTCATAACTTAAAATCGTTTAGATATTAAATAAAAAAGCTTTGTGTTGCGAGGTAGCGTGTACAATTACGAACAATTATCAGTTTGATTTTGGATGATATAAGACATGTGCTTAATAAAAAGTTGGAACTGCCAGAGTCATAACCCGTCACGCTAGCTCCGACATCCCCTTAACGTGGTGACTGTATTTAATATTATAAACTGCGGTAGTATTATTATATATTAGTTCTTTGATGCAATCGCTTTTTGGCGATAAAAAGAACAATTTATTTATTTTTTTGACAATTTATTTATTGATATCTCAATTATTTATTGTTAAGGGGATCAAGAACGTTTCAAAAATCTCGAAGCTATGTGTCGATAACTTAAAATTACAGTTTCCTCTGTAACTATTGTTCTTTTAAAGTTAGACGAATTTCGTAAACGTAATTGTACATAAAAAAACAAAATTTATCTTCAAGCATGGATAAAAGTTTCAAAATATTAGTTTATTTTAATAATTAGCATAAACGAGTGGTGCCATCTTCTATCTTTCCTTAGCTGAAGGTTTTTTTTGCATTCTCCTAAGGTAAAAGTACCAGTGGTGGAACGATTTTCGTTGATTGAAGATGTTAACTGGACAAAAACTACTATAAAATGTATTAACGTTAAACTATGAGTATTTATTCGATAGGCTACTTACTAAAGATTAAAATGCCGCTTTAAACGTGTAAATTAAATATAATTTAAAATTATGGTGAATGAAATGCTAAACTAGCCATCTGCACGAGTGATGGAACACTACTCTTACACCTTGTACGTCTGTTCCATACCTCATGTCCTAGTATTGGAACAGTTTAAAAATTTAATTAATAATGAATTAAAGGTATTGAAATATAGGTAAAATAAGTCCTTATATGCACATAATAAAATAATAATTTTATTCTAATTTTTTTTATAAATTAATAACACAAATATAAACTTTTTAACATTTAGCAATACTAAATTTATGGTTTTTCCGTTTTTATTTTTTTTTGAATCTCGTTCATTTTCTTCTTTAAGTCCAGCAAGTAATTTTTTTTCTCCTCTGCCAATTTCTTTTTCTCATGTGCAAATTTCTTGTTCTCTTCTCGTACTAATTTTCTTTTTGCTTTTTCTTCTTCCTTCTTTTTTTGCGCTTCTTCTTTTTCCATTTGAATTTTCCACCAGTGTTCTGATGTTCCCACAGAAGGTAGTTTAGGCTTTTTAGTAGTATTTAATTTTTCTCGTTTTTTCTTTGATAAATATTCCAGGGGTAAGGTAAAAGTTTTTTGGAAACATTCTTTTTCATCACTGACTCGATCTGAAAATATAGAATAATTATATTATGAGATTCATTGATTTTTTTATAAAATATCTAAGTATTGAACTCAATTCAATTTGTTAAGACTAACCTGAATTTATAGAAGCAAGACCAATATTCTCTTTGTGTTGTTTAAAGTTACTTGATTCATTGCATCTTTCTTTACAAATGTTTTGAATATTTTCTTGTAAAACAGGTGAAGCATTTTGATTTTGACAAAGAAATAATTGCTCGTCGACTGCATCATTAGTGTTATCTTTTTCTTGGCCCGTCATCTGAAGATTTGAGTCTAAATCAGTAGTAGACACAGTTTCAAAACTATCTTTGTCTTTGAGGAAAATTGTGGTAGACTCCCGCACTTCTTCATTGATAATTTCTTGGTCCGTTACCTGAAGATTTGAGTCGAAATCAGTAGACACTGTAGTTTCACAATTCTCTTTGTTTTTTAAGGAAATTGTAGCAGACTCTTGTACCTCGTCATTGATATTTTTGTTAATTACTTCAGAGGTATTCAACGGATTTTCCATATTTGTATTTTCAGTTATTTTTTCTGAAATAAGAAAATAATACAATTAAAATCAAATTTTTGTCACAATTATTTTTTAGTGCATCTGTACAAACCTTTTTTAATGATTACGCTATCTAAATTTATAGACAATGTATCGTTTATGTGCTCTTCAACGTATTCATTTGTATTATCGTTTGTTTCTAAAGACATATTTTCTAAACTATCATTACTTAAAAGCGTATTTAATTCATCTTGCTCTACATTGTTTAATTCTATAATTATACCACTAGTTGTGTCATTCAAAATACTTTCATTCACAGATTCAACAAACGTACTTGTAGGCACAGTATTACTCACTACAATCACCTTGTGATTCTTTAAACATTCAATTTTTTTAATTAAAGGGAGTGACTTCGTTCTTGTATCTAAAATAATACGTTGCAGAATGAAGATACCTTGTAAATATTCATAAAATTGTATATACTAAAATAGTAAAAAAAAATTGTAAATAATAAAATTGTATATAATAAGAAATAGTTAGGTTAGTTAAGAATTACATTTTGAATTAAAATAAGGAATCGCACATAGATTTTTACCATTACAAACAGTTTTCTTTACTTCAAGCCAATACTGAAACAAACTGCTGTTCTCTGTATCTATATTATATACACCAGTAGTCTCAGTTTCTTTGAAATTGGCGAGCATAATTTCAGGTAAATTCTTTTCCAAGGTGATCAGATGCTTTTTCATATCTTTCAATTCATCACCTGGATTTACTTCTTGTATTGGCTCATCTATTTTCCTTTTACCTTTCTTTTTAGCTAAAATATTGTATTGTACTGCTTCAGGATTAAAAGGCATTAAACCAGTAACTTTAAATCCATTTACAATAGTTTTCTTTTCATTGATAAATGAATTCAAGGCTAGTTCGAGTGCAGGTGCAAAATGTTCCTTTTTTATTCTTGAAATCCCATTTTCAGCTTTATATTTAATGACTGTAGCTCGCCACACTTCTTTGAATGGATGAAAGTATGCGACATCTAAGGGTTGCATGATATGCGTTGCATTGGGGAATAATGAAATGACCTCTATTTGTTTTTCTCGACAAAATTTAACTAATGGTATGGTGACATGAGAAGCATGGCCATCCACATAAAGAATAATTGGAAATTCTATGTTGTTTTCCAGTAACCAAGGATAAAAGACATTGGCTATATATTCGAAAAAAGTTTCTGTTGTCATCCAACCAGCATCGGAATTGCCAATACTATAACCAGCTGGCAAATAATTCAAAATATTTTTTGGTAGACTTTCTGCATACTTAAACATTATCATAGGTGGAACTCTTGTTCCGTCAGCAGCAAACATAAAAAGTGCAGTCAAATTTTCTTTTTCAAATCCATCGACAATCTTATAAGCATTAGGAGCCCCTTTCCTAGTCAATATCTTCTCTGATTTTGGAATAAACTGTATGTTTGTTTCATCACAGTTATAAACTCTCGATGGATCGATATTAATTAAGTCTTTTGATTCCAAGTACGTACTAATGTCAGAAAACCATCCTCTTAAATCAGCTTCAGTCACAGTAGCACGTGTCATAGTAAGATGCTGAGGAGTCCTGATAGCTATTTCAGGATGTCGAGCCAAAAACCTCTCATACCAGTGACGACCAGGTCTGTCATTAGTAAACGGAGTCTTGGGAATTTTATTTCCAAGTTGGCGAATATAGCTTTGTACGCAGTCCAATAATTCAGTTTTCGTCGCTGGAAATCCTTTTTCAGCTCGATACAGAAGCCAGCTTTCAATTTCTTTTTCAACTTCTAATGACAAAATTGGAGGAGGGTCCATCGTTGAATTGGACTTATCTGTATTTTTCATACCTCTATGTATAGTTGTTGGCGGAACACCATATTTCTTTGCAGCTTGTCTTATGGATGTACCAAGATTAACAGCTTTGACAGCTTTCTGTACATCTACCAAAGAATAAAGCTTTCGTTGCACTTTTTGTTTCTTTTTCACCTCTTTTACCACTTCTTTTACTTTTATTACAACGTTCTTGCGCCTTACACTTGCACTTTTTTTCACTTGCTCTTTTTTACACTTGCTCTTTCTTTCAGATCTGCAGATTTTCACATTTTCTTTTTTAGTCTTAGATTCTGTTTTCCCTTTTTTTTTGGCGACATTCTTCAAAATTGCAGCAAATAATTTGAGAAAAAGTACGTATCTGTAATAAACATGAAAATAAATCACACGAGTTTAGGTTATCCACTCTTACTTAAATAGTTTGTAGGTTATGTTTTTGTCTACACACAAACTTGCTATTTATATTCATATATGTACTTACCAGTAGGCTAGAAAACTGCTAGAGATGGAAATTAGCTGTTTAAAACTATTTTCGTGTTGTCGAAATTATTAAAAACTGTTAAAACCTCACTCGTTGTGCTCACTCGTCTCGAACTATCACTCGCTCCGTCACTGGTACATGCGGTTACAAACGGTCCGTGTGCGCGGAACACTGATTTGGACTGTTCCGTACACTGGGACTTTGGCGGTTTTAGTGAACCAGTAGCGAAACAGTAATATATTTTATTGAAAATCAATTGAACTGCAAAAACCATTTCAGACATTTATTCTACGATAAACAACAATACATTATTCACTTACTGTTTCATGAGAAAACTTAAATATATGTAAAAATAGCCAAATAACAAAATCATAGAAAATCAGCTCCTATAGTACAAGTATGCATCTATTTCGATGAATCTTGGGACACACATAAGTTTATATTTTTTATTTGTTCAAATTAATTCGTATTAATATAAACGTACGTGTATTCTGTTAACTAATACTTTAAGTAACGGATAGAATTTTTATAAATCCGATGCCTATTGTTAATATTTTCAATTTATGTATTTTCCTTAACTGTTCCTATACCAGGTCAAGATTTTAGCAGTGTTCCACCACTGGTACTTTTACCTTACTTGTCCGGGCTGATCAACGCACACCAACGGTAGCAATGCGTGGCAGGCCAACATGTGTTCACCACCTTCTGAGAATACAGCACAGCTTACTATGCACTGGCTACCACCTACGCATGTCCCCGACGAAACGCGCGATGCTGAGAGTATGGGCAGAAAAAATTGGGCATCAAATACTATGGTGAAAAAATGGGTAGTGTTTCCGAAAATTTTATGAGGATAAAGGGCGATCTCGGAGGCTGAACGTGAACAATTCATAATAATTCAAAATTTGCAAAATAAATACTTTATGAGCAGATATGTAATTCTACAGAAAAGGCTTATTTCAGCAGAATTTGAATGATGACCAGAGGCAGACCCTTGGCTAGAGCGTTCTAATGACGGTCACACCTGGTCACACCTAAGGGCACAACCTCTACAAATAAAATTTTTCCTTAAACTTTTTCAATTTTTCAATATTATGAATTTTTGTATAAAATATTGTTCGTTTTTAAAATTTACTAATAATAACAAAACTTGAATCATAAAAATCGGATGATTTCATATTAATTAATTTAGGCCAAGCGCCTTAGCTTTTTTGTGGACTTAAAAGTAGCTCGGCAACGTATACCGCGATTATATAGAGAAAGGGAAGCCCGTATACTTTTGGACACGAAATCTGTGCGGGAACGTTGTTTATTATTAATAATAAAATGCAAAAATGCATTTTTTTTAGTTTTTTGCTTTTAACTCGTAAAATAAGAGATTAACGTAAAAAAGTAAAGAGAGAAAAGTTGTAGCTGATTAAATTGCGAAAAAATTCATATATTGAGCGTCTCTATCCGATGAATGGGCATGGAGGAAACCTCGGAAAACCGTGGAAAACACCGCAAAATCGACGTTTTTTTTAAAATTGAAAACTCAGCCATTTTTTAACTTTTAAGACTAAAATTTGAAATGAAGGAAAAGCTTTATACCTACTTTCATGTCCCCAAAAACTGGAGTGATTTGAACAAGAAAATATATTTTTTTAGATTTGCGAAAAAAGGGTTTTGAACAGACGAAAAACGAACTGAAGCGTGAGCGAAAACGGCCGAGCGCGCGGCGTCGTAGCGCGCTTGTGATCATGAAAATCTGAGCACTCACTTTATCAAGTAATTACCAGTCGATCATTCAAATTCGGTTAGCCTTTTCTAGTTTTATAAATCGATTACATCTATTAAATTTTTTTGTTAGCCAACTTATTTATTCAAACTCAAATTCAATTTCAACGATGTAAATCAACCGTCATAAAAGGGACACTACGGCCTGCGACCCCGGCCTACCCACAGGTCAAGTAGTATAAACTGCCGCGCGGTCTAAGCGTTCGGTACCAGGTGGTGAACACGTGTACCAAGTTGCCGCTACCTTTTACTAAGAGCGTAGTACAGCTTGCAGCGAGTGGCTATGTACACTTATCCCCGGTGAAATGCACGATGCTGAAAGTGTGGGTAGAAAAAATTTGGCATGAAAATCTATGGTGAAAAAATTCTTGCTCGGGCCGGTCGCGCGTGCTGTTCGAGCTGCATTACCGATCTTCCGGGAAGACTTGAGAAATGAAATTCTGCGCCTTCTGTTGCCTGTCAAAGAAATAACATTTTTCCTCTTTCTTACCCTCTTCTTACCCCTCCGAAAGGTAAAAGCGGAAGAGTTTGTTTGCTACACGAAGATTCGGTTTTACTCTTTCATTCCGCTTTTTATCGCCTAGCGGAGGAAAGCAGAACTTATTTTTTAATATTTTTTCAAAATTTTTTAAATGTTGCAGTCATGCCGTAAGTTTTACGTCTTTATGAATTATTTCCCAAATTTTCACAGCGATCGTAACAATAGCCTCGGAGTGGTTTCGAATATACGAAATCACTGCTTTTTGAACGTTCTTGATCCCCTTAAGGGGTCAGGCCTGGGTTAAATCCTGACAAAAATTGAAAAATATCAGATTAACAAAAAAATTAATTTTTAATTTTGCATTCAAAATGTTTTTCTGCTTAAGATAGACATAAACTATCTCATTCTCATATGCAAAATACTTATAATGCTAATAACTCTATATATTAAATAAGTTATAAAATAGTGATTTTATGTATTTTTACATTCTTGCCGCATAATATCTCAGGATCCGGATGTTGAAAAAGGTTCATTCAGCATAGAATTTCTTCCTAATGTGAATCTCCTTAGAATAAGTGGAACAGATTCCTGAAAAATAGCCATTTTAAATAATTGGTCACACATATGTTAAGAATATTTATAATTATAGTGAATGTTATGCATATTTACATATGCAACATCTATTCTTTTTCTTACCTTTCTGAATTCTGCTCCACTTATACTGTGAAGAAACCTATTCCAAAGGTTCCACTGAAAATTTAAGCCCAATTGGTCCATCCGTTGCTAAGAAACCTTATGTCAAATAACCTGGGATCATAGAAAACCGAAAACTGAAAATACAGTTAAAGTTTCAATGTATATTGAATTGAACAAAATATACTTACCATTTATATTCAGCATTAGGAACTTATTTGCTTGAAAACTAGTTGTACGCTAGTCAATTTTTTAAAATTTCTAACAGCTTCTCTATATCAAAAAATGAAAAATAATGAAAAAAGCATTATTTTATACATTGAAGTAATATTCTATTTTAAATTATAAAATAGAAATTTTTTGACAAATTATTTTTTTGTCATACAGATTGTAACGGGGCTAATTGGCTTTGTATGACGACCACGGAGTGTCGTCGTGTCACCGAGCTTACTTGACTAATTAGAGCCACCCCGGCGTAGCTCGTCCTCGGCGACTGTGCAATATTCAATAGCACGGCCAATGGTCGCAAAACAACTGTATGGCGGAAAATCTCCGCTACACTTTTCCCGTACTGCAGTTACTGCTAAAAGATTGAGTTCAATAGAGGATGCGGTTTTAAGGAATACGGTCATGAATACTCGCTACGTAACTAATAACAAGAGTCGTAAACTGGTATATTGAAGAATACAAAATAACAAGTACAATTAGTCCGCATACAATAGTCGTTATACGCGACAAAGAAGGGATTTACGAATGTTCCTTTGACAAAGAAGAATCGAGCATCTTGTGGCAGAGAATACTCAATTACCGACGACTTTGTCAAAACGACGAGATACAATGAGAATACAATTCGCTTGCATTCAGCTTCTAAATACCACTATAAACACAAGAGATGTATACAGATCATCAAATATACTTTATTATATGTATATTTGAATACCCAAATCAAATCGAAATATGTCAGATAGTTTCTGCTAGTATCACTGACTTTAATGTAACTTTTATATTGATTATATTTTTCGCCGACGTTTCGAGCTGAAATAGCTCCTCATCAGGGCTACAAAGAGAACATCGAGCATATGAGAGCGAGAGAGAGGGAACGAGCTCGTAAGTGCGAGAGAGAGAGAGAGAGAGAGAGAGAAAAAGAGAGAGAGAGAGAGAGAGAGAGAGTGAGACTGGTGAGTACTGTACAGGCGCATTGTACAGTACTGATATAGTGGTTTTTTTCTTTATAGGTAGAGGCATGGCGGTTGCCCACCAGAGGATACTGGTTGGCATTAAGGGGTCGTCTACAGTGATCTATAAATAGGAATAGAGGATTTCGAATGCCGCGCGCTCGATAGCTTATCTATAGGTGGAGCCACCGGGTGGATATCGACATTGATTGATTGATCGATATTGATAAAGGAGGCGCGGATTTACATATTAATGAAGGATATAGAGGGCGATAATCGATCTGTTAGCCAATGATTAAATTCGATTCAGAAAAGAGGGCGCTCGGGTTAATCACCGATAAAGGATTTAATTAGTGGTGGTCTATTAGAGACCAATAGAGAATTTCTTCTAGGTAAAGGACCAATTGGAAAATTCGGCGGCCGAGACGACGCTTCCGTGAAGAAGGAGGTCGGGAGGGAAAACGCGGCATCAATCCTCAAGCGGAGCGTCGGCCTCGGTCATTCCGCCCGGGACAGTGTCTCTGAGCAGTAGCTTTTCTTTAATTTTGGAGTTTTGGTAATTGATTTTAGTTGGTTTCTTGGAGGTCGTTTTCGGAAATTTTGCTAGTCATTCCCGATGCAGCGTTCAGTAGAGGAAAGAGACACTGGGAGTTGTTGGAGATATTTATAAAGGAAAGTTGGTAAGCGAATTTTCGGTATTCATATTATTAAGCGTGGTGGAAAATTGCGTACTTAATAGAGGATCGGTGTATATTTCGGTATATGGAGGAAACTTTCGCGTTTGCAGATTTTGGCGGCGTCTTCCCTTTTTAATGCTTGATTATAATTTACAAGCATGCGTAGAGGAAATTTCGCGGCTCTTCCTTTTAGCAACCACCGATTTTCTAGGAGATAGTAATATGGCCGCTGGCACATGCGATTACTTAAATTTCATTTAATATTGAATTAATTCTGTGTAATAGATACTGGATAATATACTTGTAATTTCTTATCGTAATTACTCGTGTTTAATATTTGTTGACCTAATTGCCACCACCTTCCCGTTTTCTACCATTTTCAAGATCTCACGAGTTGAGAAAAAGGAGTCAGCCACGCAAAATAAAATTACTTGTACACTAACAATTCCTGTGTGGGCGGGGTAAATTCCACGTTACAATTACAATAGTAAATTACAGTTAAAATCTGAAATTGAGACTAATAATAGTATTACTTTTCTAGATATCTCTATATTTCATGAACATAATGGGGATATTTTCACCAATTGTTTCCAGAAAAGTACGGCCTTGGCCAGATACATTAATTTCTACTCACACCATACTCAAAATCAGAAGGTTGGAACCATATATAATCTTCTTGATAGAGCAATTCTACTAGACCCAAGGTTTCGTTCGCGAAATATCGAGCACGCAAAAAAGATTCTGATAGCTAATGATTATTCGCTGAGTTTTATTGAAAAGTTTTTCAAAAAACGTATTGTGCATAATCTTGGCCTCTTACGTCATAATTTGGAGTGCATAGAATTCGAGACTGTTGGTTAATAATAATACGAATAATAATGCGAATAATAATGCGAATAATAATGCGAATAATAATGTAAATAATGTAAAAGTGACTTTATAAATAATAATACTAATAATAATGTCAATAATGTAAACGGTGACTTTAGAAATAGAATTGCGGTCTTCCCATACTATGAGAGATTTAGTTGTAAATTGAAAACGGTTTTAAATAAGAATAACAGATTATTAGTAAGTAAGATCGATGATAAGTTGAATAAGTTTATAAGGCTTGAAAAGGACCCTACTGCTGTTGGCGACTCTAGAAATGTTGTACATAAAATTGACTGTGCCAACTGCGAATCTACTTATATAGGAGAAACGTATCACCCTTTAAAAAATAGGGAATCGGAGCACAATACATAGTAAAAGAGGATATTTCTTCCCCGATTGCTGTCCATGCGATGGAAATGGGACATTCTTTCAAATTTAATGATATTAAGATTGTTGATAAAGAACTTTCTACTTTCCGTAGACGTTTTTCTGAAATGCTACATATTCAATATTTCGATGGCACGCTTAATAGGGCGGAGGACACGTGCCACCTCAAGGCAAGCGATAAGAATGTTATTTCAAATCTAAAGTTGAGTCCTCGTAGTCGTAATTAATTTATGCTATTAGTTCAATTGTTATTGGGGCAGGTAGAGAAGCTGAGCGACGATCGTGTAGTATGCGGTCTGCATCATGCGAGAAGGGGTGGTACACCGCTCCGTGCTCTCTTTCATAGCCAACATATGTTCTATGGTGATTGGCTGGCGGGGTGGAGCGGCACATCCCATTGGGAGGACTGGAGGGTCCGAGTTGCTAGGCGATGCTCCGGCCATACTGTATTGCAAACCAATACGGTGATAGAAGAAGCGTTTGAACTTGCTGCGTGGACTTGATCATTGATCTCTACCGGTGTCGCATTACCATCTAGCGGCACCGGCACTGTGTAGTGTGGTTGGTCATTGTAAAAAAGTAAGGCTGCGTTTGATTATTATTAATTATTTTGTTATTAGATTTTAATGTAACTTTTTTGTATTATAGCTGGTTTTCTTACTTTCCGGTATTTGTATATTAGATGTGACATTAGTAGGGCGGAACATTATTTAAGGTATTTTTAGATTGTTAATTCCTCCAGTAGAGCTGGAAGGCGCATTCAGTCTCCTATCCAGCAAAGCCCCTGGATAGCGCTGGCGCTCCGAAAGCCCGAAAAGCGAAGCAATGTGTCTTCGTAAGAGTATTCAACAAAACGCGTATTAATAGCGATTTTCTCAAATACTTGTACATATTTATTCTTTTTTATTTAATAAATTTTAAAGTATTTTTTAAATTTTCTTTTTCGATTTCTCCTCCACATAACGAGATGCAAATGCTCCGTAATAAGTCGGGCTAAGCTCTTGTCATATATATATATATATTAGTGATGTGATGTTTGTCAGATGACCGGGAGTATTAAATGAAGGACGCTCTTGTTAACTAATAATATGCTAACTCTTTATTGATGTGTATGACTATATCTAGCACGTATTGCTCGCTGAGCCATCCTGGCTTATCTGCTTACTATAACATAATTTCTCGAGTCGCTCTAACACTCTACACTATGCACCATATAGTGTATACACTCATATCTATGCGCCGCTGCGCACGCACCGCTGTGCCGCTTAGAGTGTGCCTCGCGCTCACTCATACATCGCGCTTACACATACACTACAACTCCCCTCCGCTTAGTTTGGGACTTGGATCGTTGCGGTTTTCGCAGCTAATCTAGCTGATCATCTTATCACAAGATTTTTATTTTTTTCTTTAGTTCGCTTTGGTTTTACTAAGCTATTATTTATTACAATATCTTTTTCGTTTGAACTATCGGATTTTACATCTGTCTCCCCTCTGCTTAGAGTGAAACCCAATCCAGTTCTTACAATTTGATTTAGATGTCGCTTTGTTACATATCCATCATCGAATTTAATTTTATACATGCTTGGTGATAGTTTTTCTATAATTTCAGCTTTCGCTTTATCCTTCGAATTTTTTCGATAATCATTTGCGTATACTATTTCATGTTTTTTAATTCACATTCTTTTACGCCTGCTTTATGATTTTTTTGCTCAAATTGATGTTATTCGACTGTACCAGAGTATCTGATTTCAGTCAAATCGCGTTCAAATTTCGCGTTTAAACATTAAGTACGCTGGTGTTTTTCAGTTGTACAATGTTCAGCAGTTTTGTAGTAGCTAACATCTATTTACAGAAAAATGCAAGCTGTGCCCGTCTCGTATCATTTTATCTACTTTGTCTTTTACAGTTCGTTCAAAATTTTCTGCTGCACCATTCGTGGCTGGATGGTACGGAGCTGAAAGTACATGTTTTATTTTATTTTGTTTTAAGAATGCTCGAAAATCAGCTCTTATCAGCTGTGGATCGTTGTCGCTTACAACCATTTTCGGTATACCAAATCTACTGAATAATTCATCACGAACATTAATTAATTTACATGAAGTTGTATCGTTTTTCATGTTTATGACATCTGGCCATTTTGAATGAGCATCAATAACTATTAAAAACATATATTTACGAAATGGTCCCATAAAATCTATGTGAATTCGTGACCATGGTATACTTGGTCATTGCCAGGGTGTAAGTGTTGATTTTTGAGGTTCTGGTCGTGCCTCTAAACATATTTTACATGTGTTCGCCATCGCTTCGATATCGGCGTCTATGTTAGGCTACCAAAAATAATTTCTCGCTTTTTGTTTCATTTTCACAATAGCTAGATCTGAAGTGTGTAAGTCATTTAACATTTTGCCTTTAAGTTTTTCTGGAATAACTAATCTGTAATCCCATGTAATACATCCATTTTCAATTTCAAGTTCATTTCGTTTGTTGTGAAATTTAATTTCTATTTAAGACAAATCTGTAATTCTTGGCCATTTATTTTTTACATAAAATATTACTTTTTTCAAAATTTTATCTTGTTCAATCGCTTTTGCTACAGTAGCGAAACCAATAATCGGATTGTTATCCTCGATGTAATTTACATTTGAAAATTAGGTTTCAAATGCCGGTGCTTTGTCTGAAATTGATAAACGTGACAATGCATCGCAGTTACCATTTGCTTTAGATTTTACAACCTCAATTGTGTATTTGTATCCTGAAAAAAATAAGCCCGTCGTTGCAATCTACTATGTAACATAGTGGATATGTTATAGCTACCAAAAATAAAGTTTATGATCCGTTTTTAATATAATTCCATTACTGTAAATATATTGATAAAACTTTTTGAATCCAAAAATAATTGCACCTGCTTCTATATCAATAATGGCTCTGCGTCTTTCGCTTTTTGGAATTATTTTAGACGCGAATGCTATCGGTTTTTCTGTGCCGTTTGGGAATCTATGAGATAAAATTGCTGACAAACCTTTGTCGCTCGCATCACTCGCTAATACTTATTGTACGTTCGGATCGAATAATGTTGGTACTCTATTTGAGGTAATTCGTTTTTTTACCCAGTCATATGCTATTTGACATTGTTTTGTCCAAATAAATGTTTTAAAAAACATTTATTTGGACAAAAACTTAAACCTATCAATGCTACTAATTCTTTGTGATTTTGTGGTACCGGAGCTGCATTAATCGCTGTAATTTTTTATTCGTTCGGTTTTAAACCATCTTTATCTATAGTATAACCTAAAATTTCAATTTGCTCATTGAAAAAATCGCATTTATCTAGATTAACGCGTAATCCTGCTTTTTCTAAGCGTGAAAAAATTTCTATAAGAATTTCAACGTGTTCGTCGTCTGTTTCCGCAGTACAGTAAATATTGTCAATATAAATTTCTGTATTTTTTATACCTTTCAAAGTGTTCTCTAAAATATCTTGACATTCTCCCGGACTTGATGCTACTCCTTCACCGAGTTTAGTTTATCTAAATAATCCGTCGTGCGTAATAATTGTTAATGAATTCTTTGGATTCGTCATCCAATTCAAATTGCATGAATGCGTGTTTTAAATCTATTTGTGACCACCGTTTACCCACTCTTAAAGTATTAAAAATTTTCTCTTTTTTCGGTATCGGATGCCGTATAATAATTAATTGTGGATTAACCGTAAGCTTAAAGTTACCGCAAATTCTAATTTCACCGTTGCTTTTCAATACTGGAATAATCGGTGTTGCCCATGGGCTGCATGAAACTGATTCCAAATTTCCGAGTTTAATTAAACGTTGTATTTCGTTAGAAATTTTCGGTTGTAATGCAAAAGCTGCATGATGTAGTTTCAATTGAATTGGCTTTGCGCCGTCTTTAAAAATCAAATGTATTTTTCTACTAGTGTAGCAATCTTGCGTGTTTGAAAAAAGCATAGGAAATCTTTCTAACATTGATTTTCGAATTTCGTTACTTTCAATATTATAAATTTCGCTCGTTTGCGCAGTCGTTTTCTGTACTATCGTTATTGGCCATAAATCAAAAGCCTTTAACCATTGTCTACCTAGTAGTATCAGTCCTTGACCTTTGATTATGTATATGTCAAGTCGTTCTTCTTTGTTTACAAAATTTACTTTAAAATTTTTCAACATTCCTTTCGGATTCAATGGTACGCTACCATATGTATTTAATCGTAAATCGCTTTTTTTAAGTGTGATATTTGGAAAAAATTTTTGCATATCACGCTCTGACATAATTGTTACATATGTGCCAGTATCTCTTTCCATTTTAATTTCAACATTGTTAATTATTAAAATTTCAAATAACAGATTAGCTGTTATTTTATGCATTTCGGATTATTTCATATTATTACATCATTAAATCGTAAAGTTCAATACATCAAAATTGTCAAATAGGCACAAAATTTAAGATCATACAAGAAGCATTAAAACTTAATTATTACAATAAAAGCATAATTGAAAAATTGCTATATGTCTTAATAGTAAGTTAGTCTATCGGGTGTGACTACCTTTCCTTCAATTAAAACTGTACACATTTCTTCGTACGTTAAGCAAGATTTCTTAAGCGTTCTTCTCAACAATCGTTTCAATACCCCAATAATTCGCTCCCAAAAACCGACCCACCATGCCGCAGTCGGAGGATTGAAGATCCATTGAATTGGTTTTGCAGTCGTCGAGTCGGCGATCATCCCTAGCTTAAGCCTTTTAAGTAGATTGTTGAGACCTACGAAATTCGACCCGTTATCACTATAGATGACACTCGGTCTTCCCCGACGGCAGATGTGTCGTCGAAGTGCCATAATAAAAGCCGCAGTTGATAACGAAGTCACTAGCTCAAAATTCACCGCTCTATACACAGCGCATGTAAATATGCACATCCATGCCTTCTGACCTCCTTTCAAAAAGAGAGGCCCTGCAAAATCTATACCTACTACTTCGAACACCCCCGCGTCGCGAACTCTATTCAACGGCAATGGTGCTGGATCCGAGACTAACGGCTTCGCGTCATGTCTCCGGCAATTGTCACATTTATCTATTAGGGCTGGAATTACTCTCCTACCTTTCAAAATCTAAAATTTTTTTCTCACGGCATTCAAGACAATTTCAACTCTGGCATGATTTAGCTCCTCGTGCGTTTCTTTTATAATTAAAGCTACTATCTTATTATCATTGGGCAGCACGATCGGGCAACGGAAGTTGAAAGTGTCTTTTCTCAGAATAATTTTAGTTTCTAAACGTAACAAACCGTCCTCGCTTATAAATGGTTGCATATGGCTGATTCTATTATCGTCTTTTCCATCTTTAAAATCTTTCTGTACTATTTTCAGTAAAAAAACTTCTGCATTTTCAATCTCTTCATATGAAAGATCGGCTGTTTCTCGAGATTTCATTGGAGTTCTCGCATTATTACAAAATCTACGAACCCACGCTACTTTTCTCTTTAATCTTCCGTAATCTGACATTTCTAAAAACTAAATAGAATTTGTCTCGCGAGTCAGAAGAGTAGTCAAAAGAGTACATGCGTCTTGCTTTTGCGCCGATTTTCTTAACTCTTTATTTGCTTCTTTCTCGTCGTCGTATACTATTTCAGCTGGCCACATTTCCGATTTTAACTTCAACCATTCGGGACCCTCCCACCATCGGAAATTTAGCAGCTGATCGCCAGTGCAGCCACGAGACGGCAAGTCAGCTGGATTTATGTGACCCGGCATATGTCTCCATTGCTCAGGCGACGATAAAGAGCGAATCTCTTCTACTCGGTTCCAAACAAAAGTAGCCCAGTTGCTCTGTTTCTTAATCCACGTTAGAACAGTCGACGAATCGCTCCAGAAAAAAACCTTTATATCGCGTTGAAAAGACTCTAAGACGGAAGCCGTTAATCTCGCACCGATAATTGCCGCCAATAATTCTAAACGCGGTATGCTCGCTCGCGCAACCGAATTTTCCTGTCGAATCGGCGCGACGCGTGTTTTCGCTTGTACGAAAGATACTTGCACGTCTGATTCTCTTTCGACTCGTAAAAAAACGACCGCCACGTAGGCATCTTTACTTGCGTCGCAAAACGTATGCAGCGAAATTTTCGAATTTTTGTCGATTTCTCCGATAAGACAACGTGGTATTTTGACTTCGCTTAAGGCTTCCAAACTTTTCACCCACTTTAAAAATTTAGTTTTTATTTCATCGTCGACTTCCTGATCCCATGGCATTTTTTGTGCCCAAGGTTCTTGCAACAAAAGTCGTGGGCACAACGTGACGGGAGCTACAAAGCCTAGTGGATCAAAAATTCGATGAGTGACTGACAGAATACTTCTTTTTGTAACCGTTTTTACATCTGAATCAGTGATGGAAGTTACTTTTAGCGCGAGAGTGTCATCTTTTTTATTCCACACGATACCTAAAACGTTCGTCTCATTATTTAAAGAATTATCGCGCGTGAACTCCCACCCTCGAAGCTCAAATCTCCCTGACTCCATAACTGCTTTTGCATCGTTCATAAAACTATTCAGTCGCTCTACCGAATTTACACTTGTAACGCAATTGTCGATATAAAAGCTTCGCATGAGTTGAACAATATTATTCTTATCAAAACGGGCATTTTCATCAGTATCTAAACATTTTAAGGCGTTCTCTAAATGCATGGCAAGCACGGCGTTCAAAATAAAAGGGCTACACGACAATCCAAAAACGACTCTACGATGTCTCAATATAATTATATTGCCGTGACTATCATGCCAGAGGAAGCGTAAAAAATCTCTGTCTTTAACATTTAACGCAATTTGCAAGAAAGCCTTTTTGATATCCGCGACTACACCGATCTTACCGTCTCGAAACTGCAGTAAGTCGTACTCCCTTCTTTTATGATGGCTCGATGAGGCAGGTAACGGCCCCAATCGTCTTCTTCTTCGGCCGGCACGCGTTCGACGATACCTTCGGCTAGCCACTCGGCAAACACAGCATCATAATCGTCGTATAATTGCTCCGCTTTGAGCCTCTTCATAGTAGCCTGGAGACGGCTACTTGCCATACTTTTATTGTTCTGCAGTTCGGGGTGATTCTCAAGCCATGGTATATTCACCTCGTATCGTCCATCTTCGTTTATGGCAACGTCATTAAGCAGAGCTTGCTTTACAGCCTTCTGTCGATCTTCTTTCAAACGCTGTTCTATGGGATCCCTAATTCCAATCGTTTCGAGGGACCATAGATCTTTTATATCAGCATTTCGAAGGTACATAGAGATCGCAGACACTGTCAGTTTTTTTTGTCCGTTTATGGCGGATTCTTCTGAGGGTACCTTACCCATTAGTGTCCACCCGAGAAGGGTCTTCATCGCCGTTAAGCCGCTCTTCAGTACCTGGACACGCCCGGTATATAGCTTTCCAGCAATATCTGCGCCGATGAGAATTGCCACGGTCTTTTCGTTGTTGCATACATCCGAGAGATTTATGTTCATGTTTTGCAGCTCTTATATCCAGCTTCCTTGAGTTACCGATGGCACGTCTGCACAAATATTTTTCTCATCCAGCGCGCGGAAATTACACCAAAAACTTCCATCTAGCTTGCCAACACGAATCAAATAACTATTGTGTGTAGTAGGTCTAGACTTTTCACCTCCGAATAGCAAATGTATCATTTCTTGTTTCGCTACCGGCTGATAACTTAATTTTTGAGCAACGTCTCGCAAAATATAGGAATTTTGCGAGCCCGTGTCTATCACTGCGCGTACACACAATTCGGTCGTATCATTACGGATTTTCACTCGGAGCATTTGCATAAAGGTAGACGGCATCTCCCTTAATGAGGCTAAATTTCGCTCTTCGGGTATATTAATTGAACTCACGGATTTTTCCGGCTGATCACTCATTGCACTAGCTTGCTTTTCGTCGGCATAACATATCAACTCCAAATGACGACGAGAGCACTTTGAGCACTTTACATTGACTCGGCAGAGGCGGCTTTTGTGCCCGGGTTTCAAACAATTGAAGCATGCGCCTTTTTTCTTCGCGATCTCTTGTCTCTCCGAAAGAGTAATCTGTTTTGCTTTCGGACATGTCGCGCTTTCATGTTCACTTTTTTTCACAAAATACGCAAGAACTTCCTTTGTCTTTCGATGATAGCAAATTCCGAGCACTAGGTACATCTTTTCCCGCATTCTGAGTCTTCGCTTTTTTCGCATTTACTGCTTCAGGATCTTCTTTGATGCCAAAACCTTCCATAGCCATCGAGACGAGTAATTCATTTTGTACTTCAGACTCTATAAGTTTCATTAACTGAATCAGACGTTGCTTGGATTCGTCTGGCGCCTCTACGCCGGGAGTCGGCGTTATACTTGCTTCACTTGTACTAGCCACACGTTGCCATACGCGTAATAATTCTTCTGGTAGTACAGATTCCACCATCGGGAAGAACAACGATGCGCACTTATCCGTTGTAACACCGAGAGTGTTTAAAGCTCTTAAATACGACTCGAGCTTGTCATACAATGTCGCAAGCGGAATTTGCTTGGACGCCCTCGTATTTTGTATAACAAGCTGCAGTAATTCGCGCGCGTATACCTCTCGTTGCAGTGCCTCTCCTCCAAAACGTCTCTTCAAACTGTCGATAACCTTTTCGTAATTATCGCCGGTTGGCGGATAACTCTTGACTAATTCGTCTGCTCTCGAGTCCGGGATCATGGCTTGAATCAAATACTGAAATTTGTCTTCATTTTCTAGAGTAGAATCCTCATGGATTTTCTTGAATAAGCTCCAGAACTGCAGCCAATCACGTACATTGCCATTAAATTTCCTCAATTCGATCTTCGGCTAATGTCGTGTCTTCGTCGACTCTTGCGCTGCATTCACTATATTATTCAGTACATTCGGCGGTACATCAGCCGCCACTCTGTTAGTTCTAGGTAGGATTCGGCTTTCAAACTTGAATTTAACGGTTGCAAATCGAGCTTTATACTCATCTTTTTCTGCAAGCTCCTTCTCGATGTCCCCTTCGCTTGCGTTCTCATCGTTGAACATATTATCTATAATCTGCGTCGTATTTTCTTCAAGTTTGTTATGTCTATCAACCACTCGTCCATAGGACACCGTCAATTCTTCATGCAGATGTCGCGGGTCGCTCGAGAAGAACATTCAGCGAATTCAACGCTTTCGTGAAAGCCGAGCGTAACACTGTCCGCTTTTTCTTCAATTGTGCATCCATTTTCGCCGATGGGTTTTGTCAAAACACTTCCAAGTCACCGGAAACACAGTCCTGTCACGGTCGCTAAAATGTGACTTGGGAGAGCAAAACAATCGGGAAATCAACTCAAGGAATACACACTAATACTTATATTTGAAAAAGCGTAAGATATTGCACGACGCGAGATGTTTATGCATTCGACGCCGTGCCACAACTGAGGAGCACTCGCTAAAGCAGTCCATTTTAAGGCTTAGAACTACGCTTGACCGTATCATAAAAGAGTCGCAGAGACAGAGAGAGACATTCTAGATCGCCTGCTGCCGATCATAAAACCACCCGAAGGGCCTGAGCTATTGATTTTATTGTCCCCGAGTGGGCCTTCGCAAATTACTTTATTGTTTCAAGAAAAATCTTAATCCTCGGTGCTCTGTCTATCTCACGTACGCTTTCTTACTCACTCAAATTCCACAATATCAATGTAATCATCGAGCATAGTATTTTTATAGTTCGTTTATAGTTGAAGTCGAAAATATACTTAAATCGCTGTAGTAGAGTGTCGGTGGAGCAAAGCTTTAAAGAGCGACGCCATGTTTCGTTACAAAAAAATCGTGATGCGGGTTCGCGTATAAGAACCACACTTAAAACTGTTAGCACGATTCTTAAGAGCCGTAATTTATTCATTATAGATTTCTCGCCAAAGTTTCCGCAGGCACCGTCGCACACTGATTGATGCTATGTATTGCTAAACTCAGAGCTTTTTTATAGGACCATCATGCTGTAAAATTCGCTAGAGAGGGGTGTCTCACCTTCTCAGCTGAAATCCGAGAAACTATATATTTAGTGCATCTATAGGAAATTTGAGGTTTTTCTTATTATCTTCGAAAAGCGTAATTTGATAAAAAAAATTACTCTTTATAGAAATAATATAAAATCGTTAGTCTGTACTGGTCAGCTGATAAAGTCCGGTTGTCTGCTCTCAACTTAAAACTAATATTTCACCTTGTATTAGTAATAGTAACAAACGTATAATTGTGTGTGTGTGTGTGTGTGTGTGTATTAGCTTAATATACACCCTAATATATATATGTATATTAGGCTAATATTTCTTCCGTAGGAAATATTCCAGTAATATTGCGAAATGGTACCACAACATTGCCGCAATATTTAAAAGTTATTATTATTGCAAAGTAATGCTATGTAAGAAATTTTTGTATGAAACCCGAAAAAGAGTTTCCACAATATATTAATATTCTTGGAAGACTATGCAACCTTACCACAATATTACTAGAATGTAATCAGTGGTCAGATGTTTCGCTACGGTCAACTTTTAAATATTCCGGCAATATTGTGGTACCATTTCGCAATGTTATTGCAATATTACTGGAATATTTCCAATTTAAGAAATTTAACTTTTTATACACTTAAATTATGAACAAAAATTAGCGAAAAAAATTGTACATATAGAAATTGTTTGTGCGAACAACGCAGTAAAAAAAAATTTGAATTTAGGAATTATAACGTACCATAAAAAATAAAGAAAGTAATAAGTTAGCTTTAACAGTGTCTCTGCCATAAGAAATATCAATCTTTCATAGGAACTTCAATTTTAGTCGTAAAAAAAGTAAAAAGTGATTACGCATCGCCAATTAATTCTTCAAAAGAATTCACTTCAACCATATCAATTTTGTTTTGTGAACCACCCTAATATATATATATATATATATATTAGGTTCAATTTTAGTTGTAAAAAAAGTAAAAAGTGATTACGCATCGCCAGTTAATTCTTCAAAAGAATTCATTATATATATATATATATTAGGGTGGTTCACAAAACAAAATTGATATGGTTGAAGTGAATTCTTTTGAAGAATTAACTGGCGATGCGTAATCACTTTTTACTTTTTTTACGACTAAAATTGAAGTTCCTATGAAAGATTGATATTTCTTATGGCAGAGACACTGTTAAAGCTAACTTATTACTTTCTTTATTTTTTATGGTACGTTATAATTCCTAAATTCAAATTTTTTTACTGCGTTGTTCGCACAAACAATTTTTATATGTACAATTTTTTTCGCTAATTTTTGTTCATAATTTAAGTGTATAAAAAGTTAAATTTCTTACATTGGAAATATTCCAGTAATATTGCAATAACATTGCGAAATGGTACCACAATATTGCCGGAATATTTAAAAGTTGGCCGTAGCGAAACATCTGACCACTGATTACATTCTAGTAATATCGTAGTAAGGGTGCATAGTCTTCCAAGAATATTAATATATTCTGGAAATTCTTTTTTGGGTATCATACAAAATTTCTTCCGTAGGAAATATTCCAGTAATATTCCAGTAATATTGTGAAATGGCACCACAACATTGCCGAAATACAGAAGGAAAACTCATTTTCACCTCATTCCTCACTGCACAAGGAAAATTCATTTTCATCAGGAAAAATTCCACACAAGTATAGGAAATTATATTCTCTATCACTGGATTATACGCGCCGACACTAGATTCGAGATTTTAATTCAAGAAATTTCATCAAAAATTTGTATACAACGCGCGCGGAGGTTAGAAACGAGAACTCTCGAGTACAATAAATGGATCGCGTCAGTAGAGCGGTCGCTATCTTGAGTTCTTGTGCGCATGCGTACGAGCTAATTCTGTGTTGAATAGTTGATGTTTTTGACACAAATAATTATTATTAATAACATCTTCACACAGAATTAAGTTATAAAAGAAAAAAATAATACAAGGCTATATATAAATATTAAAACAAGCAGTAAACATATCTATTTGAATAAATAAACGAATTAATAAATAAGGAATCTATTTATATAAATGAACTATATACCATTATACAAATAAACTTTAATAACTATATAAATAAATATATATAGCATATATATACAAATATATTAACTAAATTAATAACTCTTGAATTCAAATATAGCAATTACTTTGTCACATATATTAATATATATATTTATATACCTATAAATACATAAATCGGGTATTTTGAATGCGCCGAAAGTAGGGGTAGTATAGGGTTATTTTTAAATATGGAATATTGAATGCCAAAAGTGGAATTTTGAATGCGCTAGCGAAGGGTAGTTTATTATAGGGATGCATTCAAAATACCCGATTTATATATTTATATATATATATATATACATATAGACGATAATATTCAGATGAAACTATATAGAGATGCAGAATTCGAACTAATTATACTGCATTTTAGATCAGCCTACAATTTCTACCAGGCATTTAAGGCCAATTACCCTAATATTGACATAAACGTTATTGTAGTCAACGAAAAATTGTATAACGACCGCCTTAGAAGAATTATTAAATCCAAAAACCTTGAGTACGAGTACTTGAGAATAGAAAGGAGATCAAATTTTTTTTTATTTGATTTTTTAATAGCAAATTTACTGTAGAATATACTGTTGAAACTCCTTTTGCCCGAAAAAATTTCGTTACAAAATTATAGGCAAAATACTAAAAATATATAATTTGTCAAAATTAAGTATTTTTCATATTTTATTCTATAGCGCTTTTGTTTATTCAAAGCCATTATATTTTTATAGAAAATTTAACGTTAAATGTGCATACAAACTCCTTTTGATAAAAGACAGTTTTATTAAAAATAACACAAATTATTTATTTATGAATTATTGCATATAGTAAATAGCTCATTCTGATAAAAACATAGATTTTTTTATTGTGAATGTTAAAAATAAAATAAATTTATCTGTTTCATTAATTTAATCTTTTTAATAAAATAATAAGCATGCGTGCAAACTAAAATATTTTTATAAATTACCACCTAAAAACATGGTACCATACAGCATATGGAAAAGCCAATCACTGTTTTACCAACCTAGTTAAGTCTGCTATCAGATAGCTCTTTCGTCTGCTTGATCTGCAGTCTAGTGCAAGCTTGATGTTGTAAATTTTGATCTGAAGTGAAAACTTCTGAGTGCCAGTGGTGTTTAAATTTAGATAAGTATTTTGGACTCTAAATAACACATTATTTGTGAAGAACTTGTTCTTTGTGAGTGTGTTCTTTATTTTTAGGTATATAAGCTGTCAATGGCATGTGAACGATAAGGTACTTCTGTGTTCGATGCAAGGTTAGATGTTGTGGAAGTTGGCTGTAACTATTAACAATCCTAGAAAGTCATGGGTAAGCAATACCAACAATTATATTCATATGAAACATACTGACTGTGAATGCGTATAAAAATTTATATTTCAATTTCAGCTTTTGATACTAGTATATCAATATGTGTGGCACCCGGGTCTTAATATATCCCTTAATACAGGGATATTTTATACCAAAATACAAAAAAATATGCCAAGCAGTTTCTGTAAGTACTACCGGATAAATGGAAATAAGTTTCATGTATAAACTTTAAATGCAGTTTTCTCAAGTTTTGAATTTTTGTGATTTTAGGTCAGTTGCCGCAGGATTTCTCAACAGCTATGGGACCGATCAAGCTGAAATTTTTTAGAGAACTCTAGGAAGCCCTTCTTCACTGCTTGAGCGGAGGGAAATTGGCTAAGGCAAGTTTAAAGAATGTTACGCATGTGAACATATGCATAATTCACTATAATTATGAATATTATGACCTTATGTGTTTCTAAATATTTAAAATTTTTATGTTTCAGTAATCCCTTCCGTTCAAGCTGAGGAGAAAGACATTTAGAAGATTGTCTATCCAGTTTGGTCTATATTCATCACCCGGATGCTGAGAATTCATACGGCAAAGGGAAAAATCTGATCAAATTTAATACTTCACACATGGAATTGTTTGTATAGTAAGTATAGATATATAATTGTTTAAAAATATGTAAAATTACAATTAATATGTATACTTTAAGTAGAAAAAAGAATTTTTTTAATATTACTTATAAATAATTTTTTTTGCCTAATAACTAATAATTTGTTTTTTTCAGGTTTAACTCAGGCATAATCCCTTAAGATAGGATACTGTTAGAAGTATACGGTTATACTAACGGTACTGAAACACTCATATTGTAAGTATTAGACTTGCCTAAAGACTAGTACTATCCTTCAGGAGGTTTATGAATAACAAGAAGAAATTTACCCAACAAGTAGGGGTTAGCCACTACAACCTGGCAAATTTTGATCCTTTCGCCAAGAGCGATAAAATCCCCACGGATACTTCTATACATAAAGAAATAGGAGATAATCCATTCGCCAAACGTGACAAAATACCCAGAGGTAGTCCTATTAAAAGGGTAGAAACCCAAGACTCATCTACACCACAATTATTATCATCACAGACGCATCATCCTAGAAGTCCTGATTCTCCAAGTAGCTTCAGTACAGATACTGCTACGGAACTAAGGTTCATTCACTGTCTTCTAAATCTCTAACTAACGACCCAAGTGAGGAAGAAAAGTTACCGGTCCCCTACAAATTAATAGATTGGTACGCTGAATGCCCATTAGATAGTGCTACAAGCGCACCCGAATCGAGAAGAAGTACGATAGTACCTAGACCAACTGCTCCAAGGTTAGAGTTATTTCCGGTAATGGAAGAAGATCCTCTACCTCTGATTGACCCTCTGCCAACTCCCGAGGACGTACTCAACCCAGAAATGGTAGAGAATAACCCGCAAAGAGGGAATGGCCCTGCCAACCCTCTACAATTTAACCAGGTTGTATTCATTAAAGATGCTCTGCGGGTTATTCCAGAGTTTGATGGAAGTAATATTCTTTTTGGTCAATTCTCTGAAGCCTGTCTAGAAGCATAAGACATGATAGAGCCCACGGCAGAACAAAATTTTACAAGGTTAATTAAATGTAAGATCCAAGGTGAAGCTCGCCAAGCGGTGATGAGAAAAAGCTTTGCAACCGTAGATTTATTATTAACATTCTTGAAGGGAATCTACTCACCCACCAGAACAGTAGCTCAATTACTAGGTGACATGGGGAATGAATTCTAGCACGGTAATGAAACGGTTATCAGTTTCGCAAACCGGGTTAAAGATTTGGGGAAGCGGATACTAGAATCTTACGCTATAGAAAATGGCACAGTCTCAGATGAATTCGTACTTCTACTAGAGCTAATGTAATTGATTGCTTTCAGAGAGGACTAATATCAGATATTAAGCAAAGATTGGATACAGCACCCAAGAATGTTATAACTGATGTTGTGAAGAAAGCAATAGCCATAGAAAGAAGGTTAGCCCATCAAAAGGAAGTCAGAGAACACAATAATTTCGACAAGTTAAACTCAAGTGGAATCAAAAAGAAAATTTTTGCTTGTTCTATTTGCAAAGCGCCTAACGAGGACAATTGTAATTGCCATACCAAATGCCAGTTCTGCAATCAAACTAGACATGTCCTAGAGCATTGTACCATTCATGCTCAAGGATTATTAAAGATGAAAATGTCATGCCAAATTTGTCAGCAGAAAGGTCACACGGCTAGCCATTGCAAACAAATCGAGAAGTGCCAGATATGTAATAAAGTTGGACATTCAGCAAAATCATATAGGCAGAATGAATCCCAGCAAAATCGCACTCAGATTATATGACAAGTATGCCAAAGACCCGGCCATCTGGCCAATGTTTGCTATAGCCTGAGACCCAGAATTAATCCTACTTCTTCATTTAACAGCAGACCAAAGACAATAGTTTGTCAGGTTTGTCAAAAGCCTAGTCATGCCGCAAGTAGTTGTTATTCACTCAAGAACCGTAATAATCAACAATCGCAGCTAGATGCGAGAAGCAAACTTTCGTGCCAAATCTGTAATGGAAATGGTCATACCGCTGCCACTTGTAGAGTGAAAAATTTAGAGCTAAAATGCAACTATTGTAATATAAAGGAACATACCATAGATCAGTGTCGGAAGCGACAATGCTCTGAAGGACAGCGTAATTCCGGAAACTCCCACGGTTCTCGTCCTTCGAACGCGAGAAACGAGACCCAAAGACATCAAGAGCGTTCGAACTCTGGAGGTCTCAACCAGTTGCTGGAGGAACTCGTACGCTTGAACTAAGTACGGATACCAAGTATTTTCCATACTTGAAACTAAAGAGTAAACATCGCTCAGACCCGGTAAAAATCCTAATAGACACAGGTACCGAATTGAGCTTAATAAAGATTGGAGTACTAAGAGACCATAATGATATAAAACCTTACGAGAAGGTAACCTTTAGAGGTTTAGGACTTAAGGCAGCCACATCTTTGGGAACAATGGAGATTAAAATATGGTACATGACGATTTTCCATTACTATTCGATGGAATTTTAGGATCCGTGGAGTTAAAAGGAGATTCAGCTATATTAGATTTCTACCAGAACACTTAAGGTCAAGCAAGGGTCAAACCGATTCAATTATTCCGAGATTTCAATATTTACGAAAATCAATTATTGCGAATAGGATCATATTTCGACGAAACAGCTGTCCCCTATATCGACATACGCGATCCACCATCTGATAATTGTGGACAATTGATGTTGGGTACAGGATCAGAGCTTAATTTAATGAAGATTCGATTCGTACCAACCGGTTTACCATCAACTCTTCACAGCAAACTTACCTGAAGAAAATAGGCCAAGAACCTATCAATAGAAGGCTCGCAGAATGTAATACGCTCTTTCATCTGCTACCCGATGATTACATAGTCCATTGTGAAGAAGTACTAGGTGCCGAATTCTTTATCAAAAATAGGTATTAATAAGGTAGTTCTTCTTGACTTTGATCATCAATTCCTTATAATAAACAACCACAAATTTCCCCTACTCTTTGATGATATTTGCGACAAATGCAGAAAGTCAGAATCGGGGCAATTCCTCTCAAGATCTCTGAAGCGAGCTAATCAGGAAATTGGGAAATACGACGGGTCAATAGGACTACCTGTCCAATTGGTTGGAAATTCAGGAGGAGGTACAATAGAAAAATCCATGAGAAATCCTGACTGTTAAATTAAAGGGACCTAGTAAATTCATTTCCTATGTGCACTTTTTGAATGTAGAAAGGAACGTTAGCCTTAGATTCATGTTAGATACTGGATCAAAGGTAAATATCATTAGACTTAATGCCATACAAGACAAGTCACGAATACAAGCATCTGGAATACTTGACTTAAAAGGCTCTACATCTATTACTTCATTAGGCACGATAGAAATAAAATTATTGGGAACAAAAATCAATTTTATCTTAGTACCCAATGAGTTCGAGATTCCATTTGAAAGAATACTTGGAGCCCCTCTATTCAAACAAAACAATGGAAAATTAGATTTTCGGTCCAAAATATTCACTCTCAATAAAAATAATATGACCTTTCATCAAAATAATAAACCTTATTCAGAAATAGAGTTTGGAAGGATTATTAATACAAACGTTCAAGATCCAAAATCATGTATTCCTTATGTAGAGATACTAAATTCACCTACCTATAAACCAGGGAAGTTAATGTTAGACTCGGGTTCCGAAGTAAACATCATGAAATATTCCATGATTCCCATAAATTCTGAATTAAAAGCATCTGAAGTTAATTATTTAAAGGGTATTGGAAAAGGACTCACTAAAACTCTTGGAACAGATGAAGTAAACCTCTTTGGAATTGAGGCAGTTTTTCATATAGTGCCTAATGACTTCGCCATACCATGTGAAGGAGTACTTGGAGCTGAGTTCTTCCAACAAACTCAAGGTGTAATGAATTTTGAAAAAAATCTTAACTCCTTTGGAAAAATCATTGCCACTATAGTATACAATGATAAGTCTTTACCACTTACTGAACCAGATACTATACCTGATGCTATAACAACCTTTGACACTTTTGCCAATAAAAAGGAGCATGATGAGGAATTCTCTATAACTGTCAAATCATTCTTCTGATTCAACTACTATGTTGAAAAGGAAATGCGTAGACCTTCAAGAATATGTGTCTGAACTTGGATTAGATTCAGAGTCTATTACTAGCACAACTGTAAATCCCTCTACGGAAACACTAACACAGCTGTTAGACGATATTCAGAACTTGAGTGATTTAGAACTTACATCAGATTCAGATGGCTACTTAGCAAATTACAGAATCGCAGTTAAAACCGCTGAAATTCACGACAAGCTGAAACAAAAAGAAATCACTCAAAGGCAAGTATTCCATGTGAAGCAACAAGAGATCTTTACTGATCTAAACTTAGATTCACCTATATTGGAACAAAGCACTTCCATGTACAACATACTTTATGCTAGAGAGACGGATACAACAGATTGCAATCTTCCAGAGACCTCTGACCTCCCGAAGGCTTATATATTCGACATTCATGTAAATAACGGATCAATATTAGATAAGCTTAGATTAGATCGTTTATATGGAATAGAAAAAGAACATATAGCCAGATTAGTTACTAAGTACCAGGATAGATTTTTACTAGAAGGCGAACATTTAGGTTCATCCACTAATATTAATCATAGAATAGTTACCACTACTGATGTACCAATTAATGTGAAACAAATACCCTGTTTCAATGAAAGACGAAATTGAAAGGCAAGTACAAAAGATACTTCACGAAGGCTTTATACGACATTCGCAATCTGATTACAACACACCTATTTGGATAGTATCAAAGAAACCGGATGCCAATGAGGTAATGACATACCGAATGGTATCAGATTTCCGTAAGCTGAATGAAGTGACGATGAAGGATGCTTATCCATTACCAGCTATATCCCAGATTATAGATGCAATAGGAGACTACAAATAGTACGCGCATAAAACTGCATTTTCAACTCCTTTTGGTCATTACGAGTTCGTTAGAATGACTTTCAGCCTCTCTAACGCCCCCGCGACGTTCCAGCGTTTTATGGACGATACTCTGCATGGTTTGCAAGGAAAAACATTATATTCCTTCATTGTCTATGTCATAATTTTTGCTATAACCCTATAACACTTTAGAAGAGCATGAAGAAAAAATGCATCTACTTATGCAGCTTTTAGAGCAACGCAACTTGAAGCTCAGCTTAAAGAAATGTGAATTCCTTAAGAGCGAGGTTTGTTATCTCGGACACATAATTAGTCAACATGGACTAAAACCTGATCCGAGAAAGCTAGACGCTGTGGCGAATATGCGAAGACCACGTATAGTGAGGTAAATAAGACAGGTACTCGGTCTCTTCGGATATTATCGTAGATTTATTAAAGATTTTTGACCACTTTACTTCAAAAAGATGTCGAATTCGACTGGAATGAAAAATGTGAATAGGGTTTTATAACCCTGCGAGAAGCTTTATGTAATCCACCCATATTGCAATATCAGGATTTCTCTAAGCCATTCAATATCACCTGTGATGCGTCCGGCATAGCTGTCGGTGGAGTGCTCTTCCAAGGAGAAATTGGCAAAGACTTACCAATCGCCTATACCTCACGAGTTTTAAGAGGACCGCAACTTGCATATGAAGTTTATGAAAAAGAGGCTTTAGCAATAATACATTGCGTCAAAACCTTTAGAGACTACATCTATGGTAAAAAGATTAAAATCCTCACTGATCATTACGACTGTGACAGGGTATGATGATTAGTCTGGTTCAAAACAGCCGACCTCAATACTCGAGTATTGAAATGGCGCTTTAAATTATCTGAATATGACTACGAAATTATTTACAAACCCGGAAAACTAAATTCCAATGCAAATGCATTATTCCGGAATCCAATCGAATCGTTAAACCTACACGTGGTCACTCGACGACAGAAACAATTGGAAGAGACAGTAAAACTATCAACTCAAAACGTAAACCTTGTTGATAAAGGTGTCCCTCAAAAATCCATAGAAAACAACAAACAACATACTCCGAAGAAATGAGGATGACCTCGTAAAATCTTTCAAAAGGCAACTATAAGTTGAATTGGAAATAAATCAGCACATACTTGAGGAACCTTCAAACCTAAGAAGAAACTAAATCAGATATGTAACCACAAGAAAAGAGGTCGACCTCGAAAGGATGCGGCGAAACTAGATATATCTAGTCTGCTAAGTCAAATAAGCGAGGCCGTCAGCACGCCTGAACCTATTGCTAGGACCATTGCACATAAATCTATATCACATGAACCACAACTAGGCCTTGAGAAACGATCAACCGATCAAGCTAGTCCAAAGATGCATGAGTCAGACGCCGAACTGATCAAGCAAATGAGTAATCAAGTTTCAGAACAAAGAGGTGAGGTAACCATCATAGCCAATGACATAAGTTAATACCGTCAGTTACTTGTACCATCAAGAAATCGACGTAACCAATGCTACTAACTTTAGATCGAACCGCACGTTTTCAAAGTTTAATAGCTTAAATTAAAGCTATTTTCTTCTACTTTTGTGACAATTAGTCTATCATTTTTATTTATTTCGTAATGTGCAATACATATGCTTTTAAGGAACGATCTAATTGAGAAGCATATATATTGTGACGCGGCTCCTGCCTGGGCTTCGTCGGGCTGCTCCTAGCTGCAACTCATGCAGGTGCCGTGCGCACAAAAGATTATCTTACCTGGTCTCCTGACCCTGCTCGGCTGCTCAGCTTCCTCGGCGAGCTGAGGGGATCCTCGGGAGCTAGGATTTAGGTGTGCGGAGTGAAATACGCACTTTTAGACTTGGGGCGAGTGAGTAGATCGCACTCACCCGCGTATTTATTCCGCCAGATATAATTACATGTACCGCACGCTCGAGGTGTTGCGTTCGCGCTTTCGACAGTCGCGCCGGGCGACACGGGGATCGAGTCCGGCGCGGCCGGTGGCTCAAGCGTGCTCGCGTGCGCGAGGGGTTCTAGCCCGAGTGTCTTCGAGTCTCTCTCTCTCCTAATTCTTTCCCCCTTTCCTCTCTAGCGGTTTCGTGTGCGGCTCCTGCCGCCTCGATCCTCGCGTTGCCGTGCGCTCGCATGCTCGTGTGTGCACAGCGTTGTGCTAGGCGTTCGTACTTGTGTGTGTACGGGCGCCTTGTCGCAATATATATAGCTCATCATAAGCGAAAAAAAATGCATCGAGTAATTAAAAAATACAAGAAAACACCTTTAACCAGCGTAGACAAATTGAATCTGGCGTCGATAGTATGCGGGCCTTCTTCACCACAGCAGCGACACCGCATTACCACCTTGGCACCGGGGAATCGTTCTGTTAAATAAAATTCTCGAGTCCTAGGCCCGCCATATGCGATTTATCCTTTTTACTGGTCCGTTCCTAATAATGTAAAAACACGGAAGTTGTTTTGCAAATTAGCCACTGAAGAGGGGATAAAAATATCCCGAAACGTTTGGCATTTTTTAAAATAAACAACTTGGCTTCAAGTTGTTTATTTTCAAGAGACGCATCAATTTTTATTCTACACTGTTTTAAGATGATTACAAGGAATTTTACTAATAGTACTAATATTTTCAGGAGTTACGACATCAATATAAATATTTTTTACATTTGAATTCAAAACCCGTAACATCGTATCAATATCAGAAATGTCAGTACCATGAGCAACAGCTCTATCAGCTGCTCGTTTTAATACTGATCCTACGCCATCGGCAGCACTTTTGCCATGATCCGCCTCAATAAAGTTATGAGTAATAGTTTGAATTTGATGAAAAATGTTGGGTAAATATGTGGTTAAAAGATAAAATGCAGTTTTGTTTCTATACTGAGTTGTGGGCGAATCAAATATTAGGAATTTTAAGTAAATATTTAGTTAAAATTGAAATCAGATGTGCTACAATAGCTGCAGAATCCTGCTTTAGAGATACGGAAAGCGTACAAAATGATTGCGTCATATTTTTAGTGTACAGTACTCCTGTATGCAATGTTATTTGCTCTCGTAAAGCAGCGAAAAATTAATAGAGTCATTATTTTACTCCCTCCCGAACCATCACCGTTTCCAGATAATTATATATGTATATTCGGACGTAACACTCTTCTTGGACTCGGTTTTGGCATATACTGTCGACTATGGTGAATTCGAGAGAGGGAATGAGATGATAGGTAAATACATTAAAGACAATCAGTTCGCGATAAAACACCGATTGATCCGGCGTAAAAACCCAACCCAACCCCTTCGAGGTAAGAGGAAAAGCCCGATCATGCTCTCCGAAATCGATCAAGATTTCGTCTTTATTTAAAAAAGAGAAGAAAAAAAGAGAAATGATAAAGAGTAGATTGATTATTTACAGTAACGATGATAATACAAGAAAATAATATTATAAACCTAATTCTTACAATTATGCGCTCACTGTTCCTTAGTTTAAGCCGACCTCTGTGTCGGCGGTACTCTGCAAACCTAGCCGCCTTCTCTGGGACTAGGTTCTCGGTCGGGAAACGACCTCCGTTCACACGCACTCTTGTGCGCCCGGACAGTTCCCTGGCCTTCGGGACGTCGCAAGGGGGGTCGCTCAGAGCGCGTATGCACTCTACGCAGGCAGCCTCTGTACGCCTGGTCCGCTGCACCAAAAGAGTCTCTCGCTCCTTTATCTCACGCACACGTAGACACACAAACACAATATAGACACGTCAGCGCTAAGCTAAACGCTCACTAAAAACGGCAGATAACCCAAGGTTCCATAAAAGAGAAAAAAGGTCAGAGAATCTATGAAAATAGTGTCGCCTGAACTTACTGAAAATCGTTGAGGAGGAATGAGCACTTCACTCGATAACAGCGAAAATCAGAGTGCCGAAAATTCGCCGGCAAAGTGCATACGACCCGGACGAACCCTGCGCAGGTAGGCCTCGTACCCCCACTCTCGAGCGTCAGCGACTAAGGCCTCTGCTCAGCTGTAGGGGTGTTTGGTCTGCAGCCAGGCACGATGTTTGCTACCTGTGCTACTCTCGCACGGCCCACCGCAGCCGCCGGTGGAAATTTCACGGCCGACCCTGTCACAGTCGTAATTCCCTATTGCTCGCTTTCTCGCCCGCGCTCGCGCTCGACAATGTTTATGTGGCGCTATAAACAACTAGATCTTGGGTTTCGGGGTGGTACCGAAGATCATTAGCGAGTAAGAAAACTATCTCGTCGTCGAGGATCTTCGCGATGATCCGTACACGCTTCAACTTGTTCGAGGTGTATTTCCCCGTGAACACAGCTGCAGCCGGGCTAATTGCTACCGAAATATTATCCCGAAAAATTCTATAGAAATACTAATCATATATTCACGCGCGCGTACACTCTCATTACAGATACAATATATATTCTCTCTCTCTCTCTCTCTCTCTCTCTCTCTCTCTCTCTCTCTCTCTCTCTCTCTCTCTCTCTCTGCGAGCGCCTTACACGCGAACAGGCTCGATGCAGTACTCCGGTACGAGAAAATCTCCGTCTGTCTCGTCATGGTCAAGACAATCAAATGCTTCATTTAAACTTGCCAGATCGTCCTCAGGAAGTGTGAAATCTAGCAAGTTTACACGTAGCATATTCTGTCTGTTTCTGCAGAATCAGACATTAAACGTGAATTATTAATACTGCAAAATGTTGCATAGTTTCGTATTAAATAGAGCCAAAGTATAAGCATTTTCGTGTCTGGTTAACAGCGTGCATACACAAAAAATGCTCATACTTTTAACTCTATTTAGCGCTAAACTATGCAATATTTTAGCGTATTAACAATCCATGTTCAATGTCTGATGCTGGAGAAACAGTCAGAGTATTTTACATTTAAAAAATAACGCTTTTTATAAACATTGTGCGCTTTATAAATTTATAAAAAATACGATTTTTCACTTGATCTACAACGCACGAGCGGTATGCGATTATCGCACGAGTACATAAGAAAATATTCCTACTTATGACTCTTTCCAGCATAAAACCATACAATAAAACACTGCCTCTTCTTGCAGCATCGAATGTTAAACCTGCATTATCATTACTGCAACATGTTGTATAGTTTCGGGCTAAAGGGAATCAAAAGTATGAGCATTTTTGTATATGCACGTGAGATCAAAGCGTATACACAAAAATGCTCATACTTTGACTCTATTTAGAGCGAAACTATAGAAAATATTCGAATATTAACAATCCATGTTTAATGTTTGGTGCTGCAGATACATACAGAATATTTTAGATCTGAATAATGCTGCTTTTTATCGCAGTTAATTTTTCGCCGGATCTATAACGCACGAGCGGTATGCGGCCATAGCGCGTATATGTACGAAAGTACTCATACTTTTGACTCTTTTCAGTGCAAAACTATACAATAAAACACTATTTATTTCTGCAGCACCAGATATTAAATGCGAATTGTTAATACTGTAAAATATGAGACTTTTCTTAGGTGTATGCGAGATCAAAGCGTATACACAAAATGCTCATACTCTTGGTTCTATTTAGTAGAAAACTATAGAACAATTTGTAGTATTAACAATCCATGATTAATGTTCAGAACTTCAGAAACGAACAGAGTATTTTAGATCTGAACAATGTTGCTTTTTATTATTACGTTATGCGCTTTAGAAATGCACCAAAAATGCTCAAACTTTTGGCTCTTCTCAGCGCAAAACTATACAGCAAAACACTCTGTTTATTTCTGCAGCACCAAACATTAAAGGCAAATTGTTAATACTGCAAAATGTATAGTTTGGCGCTAAAGAGAATCGGAAGTATGAGCTTTAACCCTGTATGCAAAGACGATCACCACAGGCCGGAAGCTAAAAATCGTATTTTTAGTACATTTCTGAAGGGCATGACGTCGTTAAAAAGTGACTTTGTTTAACTGTGAAAGACTCGATCTGTTTCCGTAACATAGGACATAAAATATGCATTGTTAATACTGCAAAATTTTCTATACTTTTGTTCTAAGAAAGCCAAAAGTATGAGCATATTCGTATATGAACGAACGATCGCCTCATGCCGATCGTGCAATGCAGATCACGCAAAAAATATGGCTCTATTTAGCGCAAAACTATACAAAAATTCGCAGAATTAACAATTCGCGCTAAATAAACGATGCCGCAGAAACATATAGAACATTTTACATTCGATTAATGTCGCTTTTTACCGAAGTTATGCGCTTTAGAAACGTACCTAAACTAGAATTTTTCGTTTGATCTGCAACGCACTAGCGGTACATGGCGATCACGCGTAATTATACGAAAATGCCCTTATTTTTTAATTTTTTCTGCGCAAAACTTTACAAGAAAACATTATATCTATTTAGGCAGCATCAAACACTAAGCGCAAATTGTTAATTATGCAAAATTTTGTATAGTTTGGTGCTAAGAGAGCTGAGAGTATAAGCATTTTTCTATATCGACGGCTGAGATTAAAAGGCTGCTTATTCAGAGTCCGTTTCAAAAAGGTGCTTATTCGGAGTCCGTTTCAAAAAGGTGCATATTCGGACTCCGTTTCAAAAAGCTGCTTATTCGGACTCCGTTTCAAAAAGCTGCTTATTCGGAGTCCGTTTCAAAAAGCTGCTTATTCGGAGTCCGTTTCAAATAGCTGCTTATTCAAAGTCCGTTTCAAAAAGCTGCTTATTCAAAGTCCGTTTCAAGAGGCTGCTTATTCAAAAGTATTTTTTTTTTCAAATTTTGTAGTGGCAGCCCTGCGAAAATTTAAAATCTGCTTTATGGCGAAAAAAAGCAGTGAAAAAAATCGGAAAAAATTCGTAAAAAACGTAATAAATTCTGAAAAATCGTAATAAATTCGGAAACACGTAAAAAATCGTAAAAATCGTAATAAATTCGGAAAAATCGTAATAAATTTGGAAAAATCGAAAAAAATTCGGGAAAAATTCGGAAAAATCGTAATAAATTCGGAAAAATCGGGAAAAATTCGGAAAAGTCGGAAAAAATTCGGAAAAATCGTAATAAATTCGGAAAAATTGGAAAAAGTTCAGAAAAATCGTAATAAATTCGGAAAAATTGGAAAAAATTCGTAAAAATCGAAAATCTTCGGAAACATTCGGAAATTTGGAAAAATCGAAAAAAATTCGGAAAAATCGAAAATATTCGGAAACATTTGGAAATTTAGAAAAATCGAAAAAAATTCGTAAAAAATTCGGAAAAATCGAAATAATCTGAGCATCCATGTCTTTATCCGCACTGGCTACTTTCTGCAATGGTCATACCGCTGCTCCGGCTGCTGCTACTGCTGGACGTCCCGGTAAGTGTATTAATTACGTATTTGTAAAATATTGTAGCTCTGTATGTATGTGTGTGTATATATATATATATATATATATATATATGTGTGTGTGCGTGTGTGTGTTTGTGTGTTCACGTGAATCCTAAGCGCATTGACGAGTGCAGTGTTGGTACCACTGACTCACCAGCACACGCGATCCTCAGCTGAATGACGATTCTCCCTCGCGGCTCGCACTCGACGTCTCCAGACTTGTGAAGTTGGCGCCCGGAAAATATAAATATTAATATTTATAAGCTAATCACACATAAAACGATTTCTCCTTACTTGCGGAATTAGTCTCCACTCGAATTTTCATTTGCGGATTTTCCGTTTTTGAATAAATGCTAAAAGTAAAACACGAATTTGGGCGAGGCGCTGAGAATACAGATTGCGGTTAATCCATTAAAAACACTATAAAACCCAAAATTTATTACATGAATCGATTTCTCTTTATTTGCGGATTACAGAAATATCATCCTTTGTTTGATGAATTATTAAAATAATTAAAAAAATAATTCTGTAAGTTTACGTTGGAAAACGAGTTATAACCCTAGTAACTTTTGTTCCGCTGTTCCTGCATTCTATATTATTTGTACAGCTGGGCGCTGCATCCATCGGATTAATAATTATTATTTGGAGATAATACATTAATTACGTGAAATGACGCTATTTTTGTAATCCGCAAATGAAGAGAAATCGATTCATGTAATAACTATTGCGTTTTACAATGCTTTTAAAGAATAATTACATAAATCTGAATTTGTAGCGCTGCGCCTAAATTCATGTTTTTATTTTAGCATTTATTCAAAAATGGAAAATCCGCAAATGAAAATTCAAATAGAGACTAATTCCGCAAGTTAGGAGAAATCATTTTATGTATGATTAAAGTAAACAATAAAAATAAACAATTCGAAAATTCAATTACATAGAATATGTGTATTTCATCAAGTACAGTCGCACTTATGTAAACCATAAGTACAATATTTAGATACAGTATAAACCTTTGTATAATCTAAATACATTTTGACTCAAATAAAACAAATAAACAAATCATCCCCTGGAAGAGGGCGATGATCATATGTAACAAACGATATCATCACATCAACGACGTCGTTAGGCAAGTGGTCTAGACGAAAGCTTCATAAACTTATGCACCTGGGCTCGAATTCAACCTCGGGCACTTTTTTTTTAATGATAATTTTTAAAAAACAAGAAACAATGAGAATTTATATTTTAATTATTTCAGTGGCATAATTCATACGGTGGTATTAACAAATAATTAAGAAACCAAGTAGTATTTTTAATTAGGAACCATAATAAACAAAATTACTTAAAAAAAGGATTAGTCAATTAATTAATGATTATTTTATTTATCATAAAAGGGCGGTACTTCCGTAAGCCGCAAATGAAGAGAAGTCGATTCATGTAATAACTGTTGGGATTTACAACGTTTTTAATGGAGTAACAGAAATCCGTATACGTAGGGGCTGCGCCGAAATTCGGGTTTTTCTTTCAGCATTTATTAAAAAACGGAAAATCCGCAAATTAAAATTCAACTAGAGATTAATTCCGCATGTTAGGAGAAATCATTTTACGTGTGATTAAAGTACGCAATAAAAATAAACAATTCATCAAGTACAATCGCACTTATAAAAAACATAAGTACAATATTTTGATACAGCCCAAACCTTTGTATAATCTAAATACATTTGGACTTAAATAAAACAAGTAAACAAATCATCCCCTGGAGGAGGGCGATGATCACATGTAACAAACGATATCATCACATCAACGACGTCGTTAGGCAAGTGGTCTAGACGAATGCTTCATAAACTTATGCACCTGGGTTCGAATTCAACCTCGGGCACTTTTTTTTTAATGATAATTTAAAAGAAACAAGAAACAATGAGAATTTATATTTTGACTATATCAGTGGCATAGTTCATATGGTAGTATTAACAAATAATTAAGAAACCAAGTAGTATTTTTAATTAGGGACCATAATAAACAAAATTATTTAAAAGAAGGATTAATGTTAAAGAATAATAACAAAAACGATTTCTCCTAACTTGCAGAATTAGTCCTTACTTGAATTTTTATTTGCGGACTTTCCATTTTAGAGTTTTCCGAAAAACTAATTCACATAATTCACAGCTGATTCAGGCGCGCCGCTAAAATTTCATTTACGGAATCAACTACATAAAAAGTATTACAATAAATGTTATAATCATCCCGGTTGATTTCTCCTTATTTGCGGATTATGTATAAATCACTAGAGTATTGATTGGTTATTTAAATAATTAATTAATTCGTTTTGTAAATATCTTCGAGCATATATACGCTCGAAGGTAAATATGACCGAGAAATTTGGTTACAGACCTATATAGGTCCGTCTCTGTGTGTCTTTTTTCGGATTTTCGCAACGTTCAGTGACAATGACAACGCAACAGGTGCTATACTATTCAACAATTAAAGTTTAATTTTGAAATTTTTGTGTCGAATGTCAGTATATTGAGTTGCGGTGGTCGTTTTCACCTCACAAGCGGATTTTTCTAAAATGCAGTATACCCAAATTTGTACATATTTTTGAAAAAAGACACACAGAGACGGACCTATATAGGTCTGTAACCAAATTTCTCGGTCATATTTACCTTCGAGCGTATATATGCTCGAAGATATTTACAAAACGAATTAATTAATTATTTAAATAACCAATCAATACTCTAGTGGTTTATACATAATCCGCAAATAAGGAGAAATCAACCGGGATGATTATAACATTTATTGTAATACTTTTTATGTAGTTGATTCCGTAAATGAAATTTTAGCGGCGCGCCTGAATCAGCTGTGAATTATGTGAATTAGTTTTTCGGAAAACTCTAAAATGGAAAGTCCGCAAATAAAAATTCAAGTAAGGACTAATTCCGCAAGTTAGGAGAAATCGTTTTTGTTATTATTCTTTAACATTAATCCTTCTTTTAAATAATTTTGTTTATTATGGTCCCTAATTAAAAATACTACTTGGTTTCTTAATTATTTGTTAATACTACCATATGAACTATGCCACTGATATAGTCAAAATATAAATTCTCATTGTTTCTTGTTTCTTTTAAATTATCATTAAAAAAAAGTGCCCGAGGTTGAATTCGAACCCAGGTGCATAAGTTTATGAAGCATTCGTCTAGACCACTTGCCTAACGACGTCGTTGATGTGATGATATCGTTTGTTACATGTGATCATCGCCCTCCTCCAGGGGATGATTTGTTTACTTGTTTTATTTAAGTCCAAATGTATTTAGATTATACAAAGGTTTGGGCTGTATCAAAATATTGTACGTATGTTTTTTATAAGTGCGATTGTACTTGATGAATTGTTTATTTTTATTGCGTACTTTAATCACACGTAAAATGATTTCTCCTAACATGCGGAATTAATCTCTAGTTGAATTTTAATTTGCGGATTTTCCGTTTTTTAATAAATGCTGAAAGAAAAACCCGAATTTCGGCGCAGCCCCTACGTATACGGATTTCTGTTACTCCATTAAAAACGTTGTAAATCCCAACAGTTATTACATGAATCGACTTCTCTTCATTTGCGGCTTACGGAAGTACCGTCCTTTTATGACAAATAAAATAATCATTAATTAATTGACTAATCCTTTTTTTAAGTAATTTTGTTTATTATGGTTCCTAATTAAAAATACTACTTGGTTTCTTAATTATTTGTTAATACCACCGTATGAATTATGCCACTGAAATAATTAAAATATAAATTCTCATTGTTTCTTGTTTTTTAAAAATTATCATTAAAAAAAAAGTGCCCGAGGTTGAATTCGAGCCCAGGTGCATAAGTTTATGAAGCTTTCGTCTAGACCACTTGCCTAACGACGTCGTTGATGTGATGATATCGTTTGTTACATATGATCATCGCCCTCTTCCAGGGGATGATTTGTTTATTTGTTTTATTTGAGTCAAAATGTATTTAGATTATACAAAGGTTTATACTGTATCTAAATATTGTACTTATGGTTTACATAAGTGCGACTGTACTTGATGAAATACACATATTCTATGTAATTGAATTTTCGAATTGTTTATTTTTATTGTTTACTTTAATCATACATAAAATGATTTCTCCTAACTTGCGGAATTAGTCTCTATTTGAATTTTCATTTGCGGATTTTCCATTTTTGAATAAATGCTAAAATAAAAACATGAATTTAGGCGCAGCGCTACAAATTCAGATTTATGTAATTATTCTTTAAAAGCATTGTAAAACGCAATAGTTATTACATGAATCGATTTCTCTTCATTTGCGGATTACAAAAATAGCGTCATTTCACGTAATTAATGTATTATCTCCAAATAATAATTATTAATCCGATGGATGCAGCGCCCAGCTGTACAAATAATATAGAATGCAGGAACAGCGGAACAAAAGTTACTAGGGTTATAACTCGTTTTCCAACGTAAACTTACAGAATTATTTTTTTAATTATTTTAATAATTCATCAAACAAAGGATGATATTTCTGTAATCCGCAAATAAAGAGAAATCGATTCATGTAATAAATTTTGGGTTTTATAGTGTTTTTTAATGGATTAACCGCAATCTGTATTCTCAGCGCCTCGCCCAAATTCGTGTTTTACTTTTAGCATTTATTCAAAAACGGAAAATCCGCAAATGAAAATTCGAGTGGAGACTAATTCCGCAAGTAAGGAGAAATCGTTTTATGTGTGATTAGCTTATAAATATTAATATTTATATTTTCCGGGCGCCAACTCACAAGTCTGGAGACGTCGAGTGCGAGCCGCGAGGGAGAATCGTCATTCAGCTGAGGATCGCGTGTGCTGGTGAGTCAGTGGTACCAACACTGCACTCGTAAATGCGCTTAGGATTCACGTGAACACACAAACAGACACACGCACACACCACACACACATATATATATATATACACATACATACAGAGCTACAATATTTTTACAAATACGTAATTAATACACGTACCGGGACGTCCAGCAGTAGCAGCAGCCGGAGCAGCGGTATGACCATTGCAGAAAGTAGCCAGTGCGGATAAGACATGAATGCTCAGATTATTTCGATTTTTCCGAATTTTCTACGAATTTTTTCGATTTTTCTAAATTTCCAAATGTTCCGAATATTTTCGATTTTTCCGAATTTTTTTCGATTTTTCCAAATTTCCGAATGTTTCCGAGATTTTCGATTTTTACGAATTTTTTCCAATTTTTCCGAATTTATTACGATTTTTCTGAATTTTTTCCAATTTTTTCGCCA
>JACCIB010000874.1:0-75052 GCA_018906965.1 Philotrypesis tridentata
CAAATTCAATTAAGTTTAAGTGTTTAAATTCTTATATCAAAAATTACCGGCTCAAACGACCCGTGAGATAAAGAGCCTTAGCCGAGGCCCGAGCCTGTGAGTGAGCCATCCGTGTCGCATCAAGGCGCCCGCACCCGGAAAAATAATAGACGCGACCTGTAGCTCGACTCAGGACCGCGGAGGGGAAGGCCCACGCGCGAGCGCGAAAAACTCCCCGGGAGACGCACCGACGTGCCTCTCTCCTCTCGCCCGCCGCAGCCACCTGCCCCGCCGTGTCACACTGGTCCCCATAACACACTAAAACAAAACCCGGAGCCGTAATTTATGTGCTATTAATTTTTTTGTACGAGACATTGAAGAAGTTTATAAAAATTTTCGTGTGAAAAAAGTGCTCGCGTGGTGCAAACGCAAATTTAGCCATCTTGGTAGCACAAGCAGGTCGCCGGCGGCCATATTGAATAGTGGCGTCGGTTGCTCGCCGAGGAGAATTGCCGAGCGCCAGCGCGAACACAGTGACGCGAAAATAAATTTTTTTTTGTTTCTCCCCGAGGACAGCAATAAATTAATTAAATTAATTTTTTTTTCCCCTCTCGAGAGAGCAAGTGATTAATTATTTTCTTCCTCATTTTAATTTTTTTTTCCCTCTTGTGCAACGTGCAAGGAAAATTTTCCGGTTAATTAATTTAAGCAAACTAAGTTTTAAGAATACCCAGAATTCGTGTGTCGTGTCGCAGCCGAGCCGTCGAGTTGAGATTCAATCTCCTCGAGGAGTGAGACTAGCCGAATAAAATCGATTATCGAGTACGCGAAATTGCAAAAATACCACATAACCTTGTAGAATAAATCAGGATTGATCTACGAAAATTCTAACGTGTCAAATTAATTTTAAGGAGACTAGAGTGACCGCTAGATTAACCAGCGAATTATACCGCACGCGTTAGATCGAAAAGTTTTCTTTCCTGGCCCGTGAATACAAGGAGTGTCGTGTAACCGCATACTCGCACCGAGTAATTATTCGTGCTACAAACCCAGAACTGCTCTCTGCGACAGTCACGTGAAAATACTGCCGAGCCCTCGAATATTGCGCAGATAAAATTATTATTAATCATTATTAATTACTTTAAATATTAACTTAATTTTACAATATTAATTAAGTTACTATACCATATAATTATCTTTTACAATTTATTATTATATTATTTCTATTCATTTTAATTTATGTAACCCGCATGATTTGGGAAATTTCCTTAACTAAAACCATTGTCTGCCTCAGCCAAACCACATTGACGGTTAACAGTCTGCACGTCAAAAGTGGAATTATATTTATTTTCCCATACACCCCTTTCATCAGAGTAGACCGGGGATTTAAGTTTTTTTCTCCACACCCTGCCAAGGTCGAGAGCAAACTCTCCCTCCCCGAATTTACAGCTAGTTAGGGATTTGGGAATCAGCTAGAGACAGCCATAGCCAGGGTTGAGAGATTCTCCCTTAATACCGATCAGAGATCAGACGAAGACATAATTTTGAAGATTAGATAATAGACAACCATTCCGAAACAGAAGATACTAGTATTAACGATGGATGAGAGGCAGAACCATTATCAAATAATGCAAGAACTACGCAAAGACAGGCGTGTCAGACACCTACATAGAGACATCGAGAGAATGACACAGACGGATGTTTTCGAACAATTGGTGAACGATCGAGTGAGCAGTATAGGATCTGTAGAACTTCTCAAAGATAGACTACTACGCTTGAGAATCAGAGAAAGCCAAATAGCCCAAGCCCCATGGTACGAATGGGATGAATATGGTCGCGTGCCACCGAAGTACAATGGAGGACATGTTACTCGCACCGAAAAACAGTGCTGCGGAAAAATGCAACACAAGCAATACCAGTGTCCATGAGTGACAACAACTACCCTGCCACGGCAAACGTCAGTCTTGGACAAATACAGAACGTCACCGTACGTCAGATCCATAGAGTAACCAACGTGATGCAGGGGCACTGAACAAGGACTCCCGTACAGAGTGCACCAGTCGCATGAAGTACAGCAATTTATGGATGTGCCGGTAAAAACTAACTCATCAGGAGCCTTCCAGGGACATGAGCACATACCATGGCAACTCCATCAATTGCAGCAACTCATACAACTCCGAAATCAACGGGAGCGATCCCAAAAATTCCTAGCCTGAACCGCAATTTACCCACAGAAGACAACGCCTCAGCAGACGAAACACAATACAGCATATATCAATGGAATACACCGAAAGATCATAGGAATAGCACACCGAGACAAACGAATGAGCAGCCAAAGCCGTACAATGCAGAATCAGAGCGAGCCTCCGAAGAACCGAGATTAAGATCTACCAATTAGACTTTCCAGTCAATAATGAACGACGAGAGAGCGGTCAGAATAACGTGGCGATCGACTACGGTCAAGAAAAGGATTGGGCAGATCCCGTACGAGATGCTCCTCCCCCGACAAACCCAAGACCTCGCACGAGCCTTCCTACGAACCCAGGCTCACGAACGAGGGGAAACGAATGTAGAAGAGGAGGGAAACAGACACGTCCTGGAGCACACCTACCCAAATCCCTATTTCACCGAGCGATTTCAACGGCACCACAAATACAAACACCCACCCGCACCTGTATACAGCGTTGACCAAGAGAAACCCAGCGACAGTGAAACGAAAGAGCATCAGCTGGTAAAAGACATAAAAAGCAGAATCACACCACAGACAGAAGTCGTAGAGCGAACGCGAAGACACGATCGGCGGAGAAGGAAGAGCTCGAGTAGTTCATCAAGTAGTGAATCATCCGAAACCAGCGACTCAGATTATAGTCCCTCGCCAAGCCGTAGGACACCGAGACGAAGAACCCGTAGTAGCCAGAGACGACGCCGAGGAAGTGAAACCAGTAGAAGTCGGGAAGCAGAAAGAAATACAGTAAATACCTTACACAGTATGCCTCCAAACTCCAAATTCTGAAGAACTACGACGTAAAGTTTGCAGCCGAAGCCCGAGACAATGCAGAGGAAATATATATCGAAGCTTACAGATATAAAAACGAGCACAGGACAAAAACAGCAAGCAGATGCTAGAAATCATCTCATACACTCTGACAGGCCGAGCCGCACTGTGGTACAAAACGGAGAAGAGGATTTCCGTAACTGACAAGATTTCGAAGAAGCCTTCAGACAAAGATACTGTAAACCGATGTCGTCGAATGACATAATGGACGAACTATACAAGAGAACACAGGGTAAAGGAGAAAACTCGATGCATATATTACAAGCTTCAGATATATAGCCGATCATCTAAGAAAGCCTCTAAGGACAAAGAAACAGATCAAACTCCTTATGAAAGGGCTGAGACCTGAATATAGGAGGGCACTGAAGAACAAACACATCGAAACGTATCATGATTTGAAGAAATACGGTCGAAGGTATGAAGAGCAAGTAGAGGAAGATATAAGATATACACCACCCCCACCGGTGGAGAAATCTCGTTTTCCTGCCGTAGCCTGGACACCGGCGCCCAAGCCTAAGGTGGCCGCAGTGGATGAAGTAGGTGAGGTAGCCGCTGCAGGACGCAAGCTCAACGCCACTCAACCAAGGGAAAAAGGGAAAAAGAACAAAGTGCCGACACAGCAACCATCTCTATCACAAACGGGCCAACCACCCGCGAACACTCCGCCAACGCCACCACAGCTACCGTCAGCAGAACCTGTCTACGCAGCACAGGCAACGTATACAGGAAACTACCAGCAACCTCTACAGCGCACACCACCGCTAAACACAGCGCCACCGACGCAAACGTCCAACGCTAGACCAGGCAACCAAGCCGACTACGTAGGTGCATGTTACACATGCCACCAAACCGGACACCGTGCAGCTAACTGTCACCTAACGCAGTGCTTCTATTGCAAACAGATGGGACACCAGTTGAAAAACTGTCGGTAAGGCCAGAGCCGACTTGCCAGGTTTGCGGGAACAAAGGTGCAAGATTCCAAACTTGCCAAACGCCGATGTGCGCTCAAATCAGAAACTGTTTGGGAAACGCGCAGGCGGGAGCAGCACAGGGGCCGCTGACTCCCCCGCCACCACCACAAGCCCCACTTCAGCAACAATCGCAATCACAGCGACCCCCCACAAGCGCAACAAACCCCACAACCTCAGTCATCAAAGCCCCTTTGGAGCCAACTCCCACGTTAGGGCGTTTGGTGATAGAAAAGACTGACTTTCCTATCCGGACGTCAGTCTTGGAAGGGGGAGAGAGTGGCATGCTGCCACTAAAACAGAGTCAAGTAGATGCAATACCGAAGAAGCCACAGCCGAGAGTATCAATACCGAGAATTGGAAGTCTAACCTAAAGCTAGCGGTAGACAAACAAAATCAAGGGATAGGAGCCTATTTCACCCCTACCTCAAGTGAAGAAAAACCAGAAAAACATAACCAAACAGGGAACAACAGCAATGGAAAAGAAGAGCACCAAGCACGAGGTATTGAAAAATTCCTGGAAGTAAGAGGAGAGCAGAGAAAGTAAAATAGTCTTAAGCAAGAGAGTGCCGCAGACAAGCCGAACTCACTAGATGAGGATAAGGAAGTCACGACGCAACTGAAGAAATCAGAAGTCCGAGTAGAAAAGATTGCGGAAGCCACGCCAAACGGGACGCCGGTTGAGCCTCTGGGGAGTAGCAACGCTACGAGGAAAATATCCGAGTTAGAGAGAAAATCTGAGAAATCTGAGAAATCCGAGTTAGAGAGAAAATCTGAGAAATCTGAGAAATCCGAGTTAGAGAAAATATCTGAGAAATCCGAGAAATCTAAGTCAACGAGAAAATCTGAGAAATCCGAGAAATCCGAGCCAGAGAGAAAACCCGAGAAATCAAAAACTTGAGTGCGGAGGAGTTTGCAAAACTCAACCTGGATGTATGGAGAAAAAGAGTTGAGGAGAAAAACTTAGAGTTGAATCAGAGATACTTGTGTGCACCACCCGCGAGCCTGAGCCGAGCCACGTCGCACAAAAGGGAAGAAACACCCGTGAAGGCAGCCACAGATCGCCTGACTTGGGCGATGGATTCAGGGGAAACCCGAAAGAACGCCATGGAAAAAGATGGAGAAATACAAGAGCAGCCGAAGAGAGTATCCGTGTTGGACAATTTCAACGACGATTTCGACATGGACGAGATCAAAATAATCGAGGCTTCGACGTGGCTAGAAGAAGATAGTAGCGATACGGAGGAAGAAAAAGAGTATGAGCAACTGGAAACAATAGAGAGAGCGCTAAACTTACTGAGTACCAATAACCCCGAGCCGAAGGACGATACCACCCTTGTCGACGTGCCTAGCTCCATGAAGGAGGATGACGGAGAAATTGCGGGAATCACCGTTGATAATCGGAATTACTTACGAGTTATCCTCGCAGGGCAGCAATACAGGGCGCTCTTCGACCCGGGAGCAGTTGTATCATTGGTAGGACCAGAGATAGCCCAGCGTCTCGCTAGTCGGCTTCGCAATGCAACAGCCCACATCCAGACGATCACGGGAGCCCGAACACCAATCTTAGGATATTTGGATATCCGATTCGACCTAGAAGGAATCCCCAGTACCATATCAGCCAGAGCCGTACAGGAAGTCCAACACCCAATACTGTTGGGGAAAGACTTCAGCGACACGTTTAGGATAGACACAGACCATAGAGGCTGGTGGAGAGCCAATTCAGGGCCGTGGAGGGAGTTTGACCGGCGAAGCGACCAGCCAGTAGCTGCAATCTACGCTGATTGCGCAGGCATATTAGAGTTAGAAGTAGAAGATCGACAAGAGATAGACAGAATCGTGAAGGAGATACTACCAGAGTATTCTCCGGACGTCCTAGGCTTCACCACAAAGACCGAGCACCACATCCAACTCACGGATGAAACGCCGATCCGTCAAAAGTGGATAAGAAAGTCGCCGAAAAAGTTAGCTGCTATACAAGCGGCTGTAGAGGAACTTTGGAAACTAGGCGTCATCGAAAACTCTGCCAGTGACTTTTGCAGTCTACCTGTACTCGTGCCGAAGCCAGATGGTATGGAGAGATTTTGCGTTAATTACATCGCAATCAACGCCGTGACCAAGAAGGACAGTTATCCGCTGCCACCTATGACGATGATCCTCGATCGGTTACGCAACGCCAAATACCTCAGCAAAATAGATCTCCGGCAGGCGTATTTTCAAGTGAAAATGGAGGAGAATAGCAAGAAGTACACCGCCTTCGCCGTGCCAGGCATGGGGTTGTTCCAATTCACCAGAATGGCGTTCGGCCTTTGCAACGCCCCCGCAACGCTGCAGCGTCTCATGGACGCCCTATTTGGCCCTGCCGTAGCCCCATTTGTGTTTGGGTATCTCGACGATGTCGTCATAGCCACAGAGTCCGTCGAAGAACATAAACATTGGACTAAACACGTGTTGAAAGTACTGGTAGACGCAGGTTTGACGATCAATCCGAAAAAGTGCAACTTCTGTGTAGGAGAAATTAAGTACCTGGGGTACATCCTCGACAAAGAAGGGCTACGCCCTGACCCCGAGAAAATAGCACCGATATTGCAGTACCCTGTGCCTAAAACACCTACACAAGTCCGCCGATTGTTGGGCCTATTTGGATGGTACGACAAGTTTGTGAAAGACGCATCCGACTTAAAAGCGCCTCTCACAGCGTTACTCCATAAAAGCCGAACATGGTCATGGGAAGAGGATCAGCAGGAGGCCTTCCAAAGTATCAAAAATGCCTTAGCCTCAGCCCCGGTATTAGCGAGACCGGATTTCACGAAGCCTTTCTGCATACAGTGCGATGCGAGCAACATCGCGGTTGGGGCCGTTCTCACTCAAGAATTTGACGATGGAGAACACCCAATAGTGTTTGTGAGTCGAATGTTGACCAAAGCAGAGCGAAATTACACTACCACCGAGCGAGAATGCCTAGGATTGATCTGGGCCATTAAGAAACTGAGACCGTACGTCGAGGGATATCACTTTACGGTAATTACCGACCACAGCGCGCTCAAGTGGCTCAGAAATTTAAAAGAGCCGACGGGGAGGTTAGCCCGATGGGTTGCGGAGATACAGCAGTGGGACTTCGCGATTGAACACCGCCCGGGGAAAGAACACCAAGTACCCGATGCCCTATCGCGTATGTTTGAAGCCGAGGTAGCCGCCCTGGGAGAGACAGTTGACAGTTGGTATCTCCGCCGTAGAGCTGATGTCCTAGAAAACCCCAAAAGGTTCCCAGAGTGGCGGGTGATCGACGGAAGACTTTACCGGTATAAAATAGATCCGATAATAGAGCCTATCACGCGAGGGGAAGATGGGTGGAAGCTCGTAGTCCCCGAAGAGGAGAAGGAGAGCGTACTTTCGACTGCCCATGACGCCGCAAACCGATATGTAAACTCCTGTCTCTCGTGTCAGCAGTATAAAGTTAGCCAACAGGGGCCCCAGGGGTTAATGGGGAAAAGGATAGTTGAAGAGCCCTGGACAGTGGTAGCAGCCGACATGATGGAGTTTCCCAGGAGTAAAAGCCAAAACAAATATCTGCTAGTCTTCGAAGATCTCTTCTCGCGGTGGATCGAGGTCAAGCCACTAAAAAAGGCAGATGGAAAAGCTGTATTACAAGCATTCGAAGAACTGATTCTCTTCCGATGGGAAACTCCCGAATACCTCCTGACCGATAATGGGATGGAATTTGTTAACAAAACCCTCACCCCCGCCTTAGCCGAATACGGGGTCGTGCATATCACGACCTCCCCGTATCACGCCCAAGCCAACCCGGTGGAGAGAATTAATAGAACCCTAAAAACCATGATCGCGATGTACGTAGAGAGTCACCAGGATTGGGACAAGCGGTTACATGAGCTGAGACACGCGATCAACACAGCAAACCAGGCCACGCTTAGAACTTCACCGGCCTTCCTTAATTTCGGTCGCCATCCCACCCCGGTAGGGAGCTTACGACGGAAGAAGGAGATGGAGGGTGGTCCAAGCGTAGATGTAGGAAAGCCAGAAGAGTGGTCGGAAAGGATGAAGAAGTTAGATGCCCTGCGCGAACTTGTAGCCAAGTTTATCGATAGGGAAAGGGAAAGACAGAGCCGAGCGTATAACAAGGGGCGTAAGTTTGCAGAGTTTTTAGAGGGAGACCTAATATTACGGAAAGCGCATCCGCTATCGAATGCAGCAGCGCACTTCGCAGCTAAGCTCGCGCCGAAATACGAGGGCCCCTTTAAAATAATAAAGAAGATATCACCCCTTGTATATGAACTGGAAACGGAGGGCGGAAAGGGGCGGAAGATAGCCAAGGTCCATGTTAGTGATTTACGGAAGTACATCCCACCGCGTCCTGGCCACCTCCCTGTTCCTAACCCGAACCCCCGTGATGGATCCAAAAAGTAGTACTAGCAGGTGCCGTGAGTGCCAGATGTTTATGTGAAGTAACGCACGTAAGTAACAAGGTGATGGAAAACTGTGCTGTCCTAAAAATATCCGCAAACCCGTAATAAAATAAGATTGATTATAGGATGAGTGACTACAACCCCCATAGTGCCGCCTGCGACGGAGGAATGGAGGAAGAGCAGCGTCTGAGGGAGGAGCTCCTCCGACAGACGGCTGCTCACCGAGCTGCCCGCGAAAGGGAGCCACTCCAGGAGACCGCCGAGGCCATGGAGGGCGAAGAAGTGCCGGCCACCCGTCCCGCACCCCTAGGGCAGGACGCCTCAGACGATGAGGCAGCCCTTGTGGGACCGGACGACCCGGAGGGAGACCTGCAGTGCTGCGTCTCCCTGGAGGAGGAGGCCGACCTCCTGCGGGAGTCGGAGGAATCCGCCGCCCCGACGACGACCCTCGAGCCGCTACCACCCACTAGGGATTATACCTTAGAGGGAGCAAGGCCCAAGGAGCCGCGACGGGGCCCCCGCGCTGTCAACATCCCTCCGCGCATCGCCAACGCCGCCCCCTCTACACCGGGACTGGCACCGGAGACTCCCCCCTGCACGGCCGGAGAGCCTATTCCCGGTACGGGGGATAGTCTCCAACGAGCCAGCTCGGTGTGGGCACGGCTGGGCGCGCGTCACGGCGAGGATACTCGGGAGGAGTTCCCGCGGGCACCCAGGCCCAGATGGGACTGGACCGAGATCCAGCGCGAGGGCGACGCCCGAAGGGAAGGAGCGCAGGCGCAGCGCCACCAGCCGGCCGTAGAGCGCGACTCCGGCGTAGCGAAGGAGGTAAGTTTGCCGGCCGTGGAGCTCAGCTCCGGCGTAACGAGGGAGACGAGTTCGCCAGCCGTAGAGCGAAGCTCCGGTGTAGAAGGAGAAGGGGAGGTGCGGCCCCAACCGTACGGGCGGTTGGACGAGCCGCGGATTATAGACGTGCCGTTCCGCGAGGAGGACCTGGAGCCCCAGTACAGGTGCCCTTACGCGTCGATACAGGTGTTTGAGGGCGGACAGGGGCAGGAGGACTGGGACTTGGAGGACGGCACCCTCACGGTCACCACCTACCGGCCGGCCGAGCGCCTTCCCCCGCCACCACACGAGCCGGAGAGGACAGCCCGCTCCAGGAGGCGCAGGGGACGAGGTCCGGTGCAGTGGACGGCCGAGGATTATTTCCCGGCAGTTGAGGAGCCCCGCCGCCCGCGTGAGATCACGCCACCAGGCCCCCCAATCCGGAGCGAGCCACTCCCTGCCCCCGCACGCCCGCCGGTGACACCCGACGCACCCGCTGCCTCCACCTCACCGCCACCGACGCCCGACACAGCGGCAACACCCCCGGAGGGTCAACCACAACCGCGCCGAGAGAGGAAGTGAGGCAGGAGGAGCCACGTTAAGGTGACGGGCCTGAGGTTCGACGGGCTGAGGGCGCTGCCGCACAATCCCGCCCTTGACCCTCCCCCGTATACCTGCTTCAATTGTTGGCAGCGCGGTCACGGACATTTGGACTGTCCCCGGCCCAGAGTCCGGACCTACTGCCACAATTGCGGCAGGAACGGGGTAGAGGTGGACGGCTGCCCTCGCTGCGCCGACCGCTACCGCGAGATGGCCGCAGGGTTGGGAGAGGAGCTGGAGGAGAGCCGGCAACGGGCTTTTGGCGCCCCAGCCACCGACGCCGCCATCGCCGGACCTTCTACCGCTCCAACCGCCACACCATCACCCCCGGCCAGCACAGCGGACCCGCCCCAGGCCAAAAAGCGGCGCCCGAGCCCACCAGAGACACGGCCAGTGCTCCGGCCCCGCGCCGTCGTGCCCCTCCCCACCGAGCCACAGCCCATCCCGAGGCCTCGCACCACCACCCCGTCGACCGACCCTGGAACCGTCGGCGAGCCTAGCGCCCGGATGGCGCCCTCAGAAGTCCTCAGGATCCTGGAGAGGTTGGAGGATCTGCCCCAGCACCTGCGGGAGGCTATCCTCGAGAGGATTTTCACCCCGGGGAGCCTACGAGAGAGCGGAGAGAAGTAAAGGTAAGCGTCTTTGTTCCGTTTTACCCATATCTATTCTGCTCAACATAACCCGGAGAAACCGAGTAAGACAGACTCGCCGAGCGAAGGAGAACGACTTCAAAGCGGAAGTAAGGAACACCGAGGTAGTTTATTCGTTTCAGCAATACCCGAAGGTAGCAGAGGCCCAACACAGGGGAGAGAACAGTTACTAACCACTAACTCACAGTCGGGGAGGGTCTCTGCGGGAGAGCGCTCAGCACCCCTAGTCTGGAAAACCTAACAATGCGGGGCATTGAAGGTTTGGAAGGGGGAATGCGACGGAGAATCCGTCGTTGAAAAGCTGAGTGACTCTCCTGCAGGCACCCGAAACCGAGCAGAAGAATATACTCTAATGGCAACGGGTGCTTACAGGAGAAAACAGCTGAGCCGTAGCCAGGCGCCGGCACTGAGCCGCGCCGTAGGAGAGAGAGAGAGGGGGAGCGCACGAGAGTAGCAGCCAGCCGAGTCGCCGCCGTGACGTCTCGGCCGTCGAGCAGCAAGAGAGCGCGCGAGGAGTGGGAGCGCCGCTGACTACTACACGCGGCCGCGCGCGGCGCGCGGAGCCAGCAGGCGCACCGCTGGGCCGCAGCCGCCGCCATGACACCGCCGAGGAGCACGAGGCGACGGCGAACATAGCCAGCGCATGGCGCTACAGCGAGCGGCGCGACGAGCGGCTGAGCCGCGTATACTAGAGCGAGCGCGTGTGTGTGCATGTGTGAGCGCGCGCAGCACGGCGCGTGCTGAAGAACGTATGGGTGCGAGAGAGACCGCACGATGCGGGTAAAACACAGCGCTAGAGAGTGGAGGCTGCCGAGCCCCACAGACGTATGCGAGGCCGATATTGGCGGTCGGAGTGGAGGCAACGGGCTTCTCCACACCGACGGAAATGCGCGTACGCGAGAATAATTGCGCCAGAGCCGAGAGGGAGAATGACGCCGAAGAATGAAATCATGAATGTCGTACGCGTTGAAACAAAATAAATAATAATAAAATAAATGAAAATAACAATAAATAATAAGGGTCATTGCCCGAGAAATCGTGTAGAGTGACAATGTAAAGGATAAAGAGTGCAAGTAAGCGAACAGAGCGAAAAAGAAAATGTAAATCGTAATTACCGCGGCAAGTCACGTGATCGCCAGAGCCGATGTATGTGTGTGTGTGATAGCCGGAGAGTGAGCCGCGAGCCGAGAGAGTCAGTCGCACGTACGCAGTGAACTGAAGCACAGCTACGAGCAATCCCGAGCAATCCACAGAGTTTTCCAGAGTTTTCGAGAGTTTCATCCAGCAGCATTTATTCACCCGCGCACAACCGCGTCTCGCCTGTATTCGCGTCGTCGATCCACAGAGTACGAGACAACGGCCGTACGCGAGGAAGTCTGCTGTCAGTGTAGTGAAAGTAATAAAGAAAATTCATTTATAATTATACGTGTTCAAATTTGTATACCAAAAATTACCTGCTCAAGCGACCCGTGAGATAAGGAGTCTCAGCCGAGGCCCGAGCTTGTGAGTGAGCCACCAGTATCGCGTCAAGGCGCCCGCACCCCCGGAAAAATAACAGACGCGACCTGTAGCTCGACTCAGGACCGCGGAGGGGAAGGCCCAAGCGCGAGCGCGAAATACTCCCCGGGAGACGCACCGACGTGCCTCTCTTCCCTTATCGCCCGCCGCAGCCACCAGCCCCGCCGTGTCACAGACGTCATAATACAAATACATCCAGCTTCGTCTAGTTCTGGGTAAACACAATCATCCGGATGTTGTTCGGAGATCCCCAGTTCTTGATCTTGTAATAGCAGAAACAGAGCTACGTACTTCTGATCTGTTTGAATTAATCAAGTTAGTTATACACAATTAAACTTTATTCAAGCTTAAATTTATTCAAGCTTTAAAAATCAAATTAATTGAATTTCACCGGTTTGCAATTTTGTTTTAAATAAATATTTTCTCGATTCGAAGGATCCATTTGCACCGAGATTTATATTAAAACGTACAAGTATATTTATTCCAGCATTGTATTAAATCGAGCAATTTGTTTCACGTGTAGTTTTGAGTTGATGGTTAAGAACAACCTTTCATCACGCTTACAACTACATACACCAACAGTATATGCATACTGTATCGATCTCACATACGGAGATTGTATTTGGTGTGCCATCAGCCCATATGAGTAGTTACGAGTCGGCGCTTCCTAGTATTTATACGCGCTGCCGAATCAGCTTACGACGAGTTCAGTGCCAGCGCCAAAACCAGCGCTAGCATTAGCCGTATACTCGCGCTATCCCTCTCTGTATATTTGATATGGCGCAACGTCAGTCCGTGCAAGCGATTACGACTCGGCGCTCCCCCTCTCCGTCGTTCTCGCATGTTGCCGAGTTAGCCCGCGATGAATACGGGCCAGCGCTAGCGGCAGCGACAACGGCAGCGGCAGCAACAGCGTTAGTGGTCACTCGCTTGTTTTTGAAAACATTGGCAACGCGCGAGTCGCGCAAGTTGAAGCGCGCACGATCTTAGAATCTCGGACTATATCGCGTCGTCCTTTCGAACTTGATCAATTTTTCCATTTCTGACTGTACTCTGTCACCTCTAGTTTTGAAATCACGCAGAAAATTAGTCCGTTGCCCGTCTGCCATTTTCTCGAGTTGTTGGCGACGATGAACTGGAGAAAATCAAGCTGGTGATGAAGAAGCAAAAACCAATATTGTCGAGCAGAGAAAATCGAGCTTAGCAAATTTCCGGATCTCGGGCTGCGTCGCGTCATGCTGTAGCGTCGACCTTCGTAATACGATGATTCGAATCGAGCTGTATTTTGCACTTACTCAAGCTAAAAGAAAAACAACACTAAAATCACAGTCACACGCGAAATTGACCTTCCGCGCAAACACAAGGCGAGCAGATTCCATGCGCAGTGGAAGCGTGCTGGGCCCGCATAACCTGTTGAGGTTTTTATTGTGTGTTGCGGAAGTAAATAAGTAATCTATGATTATACTTTACTTTAAACTTTATTTAATACAAAATAAATTAAGCTGATAAACTCTTAGTAATTATGCTGGAACTCTCTCCTATTTCCTGTCCAAGGGACAACTGTCCACCCGTTAAGACTGTCCGTGGCTCGAGAGGCGATAGATAAGGAGTGGGGGGAGAGCGAGCTCGGTGCTCAGCCTGAAGCTGCTCGCTTCAACTCAACAATTACACTATGAATCATTCACACAATCACAACAACACATACACTTTTATACACAATTGTAGCAATCATACGTTATTACTTGTTTCATTTGTATTGTAAGGAATTTATGAATAAAAAAAAATCATGTTCGAGAAATTGAGCAGAAAACCGGAGGAAAAGTCGCCGAAAATGGGGGGGAATTGACGTACGCGCGGATGTACGCCTTTTCCTCCGAATTCAAATAATGCAACTGTTTTTTTGAGTTGCCATGGCGCCGAGCGCGCTTGATCATCGCAAGCGCGCTCGATAGTCAGTCGAATCGCATACGCCCGATCGAACGGATCACGGCAGAGTTGACCTTCGTTAACGGTGCATCCGCCACGGCAAACAAGGCCTGCTCCTCCGCACAGACGCGAAACTCTCGCTCGTGCAAAAGAAGGACAGCAGGAACTCCTAACCGTAGAAATCCGATCGGCACACAAACTCTGCTCAATTAATTCCTGAATTGAATAAAAGAGAACATGTTGTTATTAATTCCCCTATAGAGTTCCCTCACACATTGAGCTGACGACAAAGTTTATTTTTAAACTTGGCAATCATAAAACCGTAATAGAACAGATGTATAACTTTTTCGCAGGCGCGCAGGTATACCTAACTCAGAGATAAGAAGGGAGTGAGGACGGGAGGGAGATGGCTCTTGAGAACATAGTCGGAACATATGATGGCTAAAAAATAAATTTTCTGAAAAATAAAGAATTAATTTATTTAGCGACTGTATATTAAAAGGGCATTTGATAATAATAACAGAAATTTTGAACGAGAAAAATCGGTTCATTTTGAGTTAATTGCATGAAAAATTTGAATTCTCTAAATTTTCACCTTTTTAACTGAAAATGTACCGATTTTTTTCGTTTGAAATCCCCCCCCCCCCTGTTATTGTTTAAAAATTCTTTTTTATTATGTAGTCGACAAATAAACTGATTCTTTATTTTTAAAAAATGTATTTTCAAAGTTGACGATCATAAAACCGATGCACTTCCTCGGAGGCACGCGCGGCTGCGGGGGCAGATATACCCGACAGTAGCGCTTGCAGCCTCGTACTGGCTCGCACCGAAAATGGAAAATATTTTAAAGAGTAGAGAAAAGTAGGCACAGTCGCCCAGGACTTGCAGCTATAATAGCCGCGAAGCCGAAATATGAAGAATGGTAAAATCCCAGGGGTTCTCATACTTTTACTTTTTCGAGCAGCAAAACACATGTTTCCATAAATCTCTGCAGAGCATTTATACAGTACAAAAAGTGGTCGCACCGAATCCTATAGGCGTTGTTCATCTCTCTACTAGTTTCTGCTTCTCATGCGCAACTCCAACAGAATACTGTAGCCTGAAGTAAGCTGCTCGATAATCGCTTTGCAGCTCGGAAACTCGACATTATTCTTACGAGGCACAATTTCACATGTTACAATCTACATTATCAATTCATCAATGCCTTATTATCTTGGGAGTCATAAGCGAGAATTGATTAGATAACTTTAATTGAGCTTCCCAATAAATAATTTGAAAACATATAAGTATTTAGAAAACAGACAATTTGAGCTTATAAAAGTAAAATGTCTTTACTACAAAAAATTGCAAGACATATTATCTCGAAACGATCTTTTATGAGAAGTGCTGTACGCAGAGATGACCATGATCTGGGAGGAGAGCCAGGAAAAGTATGTTCAATTTGTTACATAACTTTAGTCCAAAGAAATAAGTAAACTATTTTTCTATCTGTGTAGATTAATCTAAACTGATTACAAGACGTAAAAGTGTGTAGAAGAAAAATATTTTTGGTTCTAATATTTAAACTGACGTGTGAATAATATTAGAGTTTTATCTGATCATTGTTGAATGAATTATAAGATTTGGTGCAAGTTCTTTAAAAAAGTAGTGGTAATTAGTTCAGATCTGAATTTAATACAAAATATTACAAAGTGTTAACAATTTTTCCAGTTTCTAAATTTTGATTTTAAATGATTATGATTTATACGATAAGATTTTTATGCATGAAATTCTTCTATTAACTAATATTTTGTGACGGAAGATTAATAAGTATATTAATTCATATAAATGTTTTTACTTGAATTTAAGACGCTAGCAGTTTTAATTTAATAAAAAAAATGTTATTTATAAAGTAATAGATTATCAATATGATTTTTTTTAATGATATTCTGTTAAGTAATATCGCATGCCAATATACAGACAATATACTTTGTAACCATTTACACAAATTTAATGTTAAACGTCATCTATTTAGAATTCTGAAAAAATAAAACTATGAAGTAAAACTTACTGATTTTTTCACAATTTTATTAGTAAACCAATATGCAGATACTCATAAAATTTTTTCAACGGTTTACAAACATGATCTTGCATGATGATACAAGTGGAGTGTGTAAGTAGTTCTTTATGGTAAAATAAGCACATGAGCATAGTAAGTGAAGTCAGGTTCGTGATATTAAGCATGACTTAGGACAAGATTGTTGTATACTATTTTATAGTCTGTCTTAAGTCCATTGCTATGCTTATCGTGGCATAAGTAGGTGAGGTTAGCTATAATGGATTACATAGGTCACAAAAAAATATGACAGCTACAAACTTAGGTTACACAGTATATATAACTGATATAGTTTCAAATCATTATAATTAATTATCCATTAATGGAAGTTCAAGAGTTGAACAAGTTAGTTTGTGATACCCATAGTAAAATTTATCCCAGTCCCTCACTTTTTAATATTTTCTTATATTGGTTCTTAAAAGTTAAAAAGTTTCCATAGAATACTTAGGTTACAGGGTTATAGGTGTGAGTTTAGTTTAAATATTGTAAGATTAATGTTTGATGTATTCAGGAAGGACCAATTTTTTAGGTAAGTATTAAAAATAGAATTTTACTTGAAAAATAAAAATTATCCAAACAAATGCTGAAATAGAAAATTTTGTAATTTAAAAACAATCTTAAAAATTAAAACATCAGTTTGAAACACAGATTTTTTATTAAAAAAATAATTAAATGTAAAATTATTTTCAACAAATAGTGAACAGTACAATATGAGATGATTTGAAATCTAAAGAACTTTTGTGTTCATTATTTTAATAATATCGATTCGAAGTGCTTAAACTCTTATACAGCATGCATGAAATTATCGGTATTCAGTTTAATTAAGTTACATTAGTACCTAAGAAAGATCATGGTACCATGGTATCATATATATATATATATATATAGCAAGTTACAGTAAGTACGTGATTTTTTTCTTCTAATTAATACAATCCTTGAGATCTCTATGATATTTTCCATCTCAAAAAAGTTATAGTCGAGCATTAGAATCATTCTATTTAAAAGTTATAGTTACTCATGTAGATTTTTAATTTTATCTCGTAATTTTTTATAGAAATCCCGTAGGTCAACTAATTTCAAGAATAATTTTTTGCCTGTTGCTAACTGTCTATACCACTAATAAAATAAAAAATGCAAAATATACATGGATAAATAAAAAAAATAGTCTATAAATTTTTAAATAATTGAAGAAGTTACAGCCTACATTATATGCTTCAAGAAAAGCATTTGTCATTAGATAGAATTAATGAATTTCTAATAATATCCAGGTCAATATATTTTGGGATTATGCAAAGAAAATATTTTAATGAGGGTTTTTTATCAAATTTTTTTTTATTATTAAGTTATATAGTTTTAATTTGAAATACAATTTATATATTTGAAGAATGCTACTATAGTCGGGGGCCCAGGGAACTGTATAGGATCATTTTTGGAAGTTCATGCCACTAGCAGTTTTATTATTGGAAATGCTAAGAGTTAGTGTACTGATAACTACCATAAAGTCTCTACAATGTACCTACCCCGGAACATTGTTATCATTGCAAAATAAAGTTCAAAAATGCATTTTTTTTGGTTTATCCTCTGTACCTTTTTTATTATTAACTTTACGTCAAAAAATTGACCATGAAAATTGTTCAGAATTGAATTTCCTATAAGGTACATGTGTTCCTAAATGCAAAATTGACTTTCTTCATCGCTAAATTATTTACAACAAAAAAAAAATTACAAATTTTCATATTGCAATAGTTTATATAACAAATTACGTTTTTTGGTCAGACTTCCGATCAAACATATCTTTGTAGTTCGTACAATATAAAATTTCCAGTCCTACCTCGCTATCTCAAAATGGCGACTTATTGCATAATTATTATTCTGTATTTTCACATTCATTTCAAGTTGGCGCAGATCACGACAAATTGATGCGACCACCTACAATTGACAGCTCATATTCTACTTAACAAATGCTAAAAAGAACTTTTCTTAAAATTAATTTTTAACAGCATTTTTATCAACAAATATCCGTTGCTAGGGACGTATTTTTACCAATTTTGAAGTTAGAGAATCAGGATAAAATGCGTCTTAAAGTGCGTAAAAAACCACGAATTTTCATATAAATTTCGTTAAGATGGGATAAGTTATTGTAAATTGATTTACTCTGCAACCAAAACAGCTATTTTAATCTTTTTTTTTCATTTATCATGTTTTTTTCTCAACTTTTATGCTATTATGCTTATAATTACTGTAAAGTTACTGCAAATAACAAAAATTATCATTCTTTTGACAAATTTTTTAATTTTTCGTACGCAGCGCATGGTATACATGAATACTATGAAAAATTTGTCAAATTTTCGGTGCTTGCATTCAATTTACAGTAATTTTATGAACTATAACGCTGGACTTGGTATTTTCCAACGCTATGTATCGGACCTGCTCCCGGAGAATCTCCTCGTGATTCCCGGTAAGCGCCAGACGTTGACCTCCAACGCCAGAGTCTTTCGACTCCTTTTGTCGAGACTCGTAGCGGGAACAGGGCGGAATGTGGCAAGGTGTTGGAGTGGCTAGCTCAGCCCAATGGGAGAGAGGGGTTCGGGGTGATACAAAACGCGGCTATTTCAAAGGAGCTACTGTTTATTTAACTGTACGATTATGCTTATTACAAGGTACTGAGTGAGCCGTGGAAGCCGGTTGAATGACAAGTATTCTCTACTTAGCTAATTCGCGTAGTAAGGTAGTAGGAATTACAAAATTATTGCAAACAAATTGACTGCTGATTGAACTAGGAAAAGGTAGCCCTCGCAATAGCACGACCCTCGCGCGTCTCAAGGCACTCACTCACTCTCGTCCTCTCGACGCTACACTCTCGCTTTGCCCGAAGACAAAATCTTACATGTACACTTAGTCTCGCGAGACCGAACATTCGAACTTAATCCTATGGTCGCGATTTCGCCCCTCTAGCTAGATCGCTCCCGTGCAGCCTACGTTTGGCCGAGAGCCTGTCCGCGTCCGACGGCTTACGACAGCTCTCGCGCCTTATCCTATCCACGCGTCGGACGAGTCCACCTGCTCGCCGACGAATTGCGCACTCAAACACTTCACTTATTCCAGATTAAATGACACACTAAACAGGTAGCCCTGGATGCCCTATCACTGAGGTAGCTCACGCCGCTCGTAATAGGGAGCCCAAGGTAGCATTCACTCGCGGAATTACACATTTACAAACTAAATGCTTAATTAAGACGAGACGCCAAGATAGCCGAGTTAGCCTCGCGCGTAGATCTAATTACGTAGGGAGCCGCGGATGCTGTTGTTCATCTACTCGAGCAGGGAGCCGCGTGTAAGGAAGCCTCGCGTGATATAGATCTCGTAATTGTCGCCGCGCGCGCCAAGTCGCGTGCTCAGCGAACAAAGGACTTCGCGACGGAACTGCGCGCTTGCCCGTGAGGAAGACTTAGTCTAATTAAAGAAACGATCTACTGACCCTGATCCTTATCCTCGTCCACGTCCACGTCCACGGTCCAAGCCCCAATGGATCCCACTAGTCACAAAATAATAATCACAGGTAGCACTAAATCGGAAGTCCCAGGGGCAAACGGCAGAGCTGTCCGAGCAGGAGCGGCCGGGGCAGGAGAGTGCCGGCTCGCGCGCTCGTTGCTCGCCTCGCGCTCCGGCTCTCCCGTGCCGCCGCACAGCGCGCGCTCCTATTGGTCGGATTGCTTGGGCCGACGGCCCGCGCTCTCGCGCCGCAACTGGCTCGCTCGCCTCGCGTCGCCGATCGCCACGCATGCGCAACCGACTATTCGACATGTCTCAACGCTGGAGCAGGTAGCCATCACGCTGGTCCTGCTGCCATAGACGATCACGTAGGGAGCCCCGCCGGTACATCGTCTACGTCCACTCTTCGACGATGACCATATTGGATGCCCTGAGTGAATCCGACCTGCTATTGACGCACCGGAGTTTGACGTCCTTCTCCTCTCATTCCTCCTCTCGTCGTTGAATGAGTGTTCGGAGATGCCCTCCGTATTTTTATCTTTTTGCTGCTGCCTCTCCGCTCGTCGCGTAGTTACTCAAAAAAGGAACCAACGCCATTATAGTCCAGTCGAATTAACTTTTTGCATGGATGTTGATGCTAACAACGCGGAAAAAATTGGATTCGGTTCGAAACAGGCTCAATAATAAGTACTGTTCATGCGCCAGTCCAGAAAGTTGTGCTTCAAAAGTTATTAACAAAAAGGTGCAAAAAATGCCGAAAAATTCGGATTTTCTATCAAATTTTGCTTATAATCTCAAAAACTAACAGTTTTACGCAAAAATATCACTGAAATAAACTTGTTCTTTATGAAATTTGCTGCAAAGTAGAAGAAGTCCGATAACGATAATTGCAAAATTGCACTAATAATAGGCGAAGAAGTAAAAAACACAAAAAAAATAAGCGCGTTTTTTCAATCAATAAATTACTGCGTTCAACATCAATCAATCATAGTCATAATTTATAAAATGCAAGTTTACTTCATCATTAATATCTATGCTTAATCCGAATCCGGTAAGTTAAATACTTTTCGCAAAATTAAAAAGTTTATTTAAAATATCCCATTTTTTTGCACGTCTCTACAAAAAAAGTCCCTCTACAGAAATTAAAAAAAAAAATTTGGACGCATTGTGGCAAGCCTCAACAACAATGTACAGCATGAATTTTTCAAAAATATTTATTTATAAAGCCACAGGAGACCTTTAAATGAAAAAAAAATTTTTTTAATTGTTAACTAAGCCTCTCACGCCTCGAAAAATAAACTTATTAAAAATTTAAAAATAGGTATAGAAAGGTATTGAAAATTCACACCGTTTAAGCCAAAATTTGATGTGATATCTTTTATAGAACCCGAGAAAAAAGGCTTTAAGTCTGCGGTCCATAGCGACAGTTGTTTTATAGATATCGCCATTTTTCTTGCACCAATGGCGAATGTAACTATGCAGATATTAAGGTCTACAAGGTCATTACCGAAAAACGTACTTTTAACAGAGAAACGGCAGTTTTAGTTTATAAAAAGTTTGCGCGCACCAAGCGAGAAGGCAAGCGAGGCAGCGGGCCGCGCCGCCGCCGCCGCCGGACGCCGTGGTGGGGATACAAATTTTCGAGTAGAGAAATTCGACCGAAGGACTTCAAATTGCGGTGGCGTGAAAATTTTAAGATATCTCGGCTTCTATTATACTTAAAGTGATCATTTTTTTTTATTTCATGTGCCGGAGCGAAAAAAACGTAATGGCGGGATCGGTTTTTTCGTACGACATTTAGAATCGTGGTTTTTTCAACTTTTTGTTTTGGAAAAAAAAACATATATATGGCGAGCTAAACTTTTCTCATTGCTTAATGCGAATTATAATATGTTTAATTATTGAGGTATAAGATAAAATTCGAACTTTCCATTCACTTTTTGGCCCCGAAAAGTTGCAAAAAAAAAATCTCGGGCTACATCGACCGGATAAGGTTTTTTCTCTTCTATAGTTTTTTCTCTTCTCAATTTGGTGACATTGTTTTTTTTGGCCTTCTTAAATTATAGTAAAAGAGCTGTTCTTTGAACCCAAATTGGTTTAGATCGGATGCACTAATCAAAAGTCACGTACTTTTCAAATAAACGAATTTGGCTTCAGACTCCCTTCAGGCTGTTACACTTCTGCAATTCTTGATTTTGCATTTGTTTTCTTTGAGTACTCGTAACTTTAATTCAGTGACTCGATTTTGACGTTTAATAGCTCAAATTGAAGCTCTTTTCTTTTAATTTTTCTGACAATGAGTTTAAATTCAATTTTTCCAAATAGTTAGCTATTTATATGCTTCTCATGTAGATTATTGTTTGAAAGCAAATATATAGCTTACAATATTAAAATATAAAATTTAGGCTGGTGGGCAAAAAAGTAAAAGAAAGGAGCTTTAATTTGAGCTATTAAACATTGAAATCGAGTCACTGAATCAAAAGTTACAAACAAAAAAAATGTAAAATTAAGAATTTTCGTAACAACCTAAAGGGAGTCTGAAGCAAAATTCGTTTATTTGAAAAGTACGTGACATTTGATTAGTGCATCCGATTTATACCAATTTGGATCAAAGAACACCTCTTTTACTATATTTTAAGCCTGTCTATAGACCTATTTAGCCTTGTATTCGAAAAAATTCAGAACATTTTACTAAAAAATGCATAATAATATCTGCATAAAATCACAAAAATGGCCAAAAAAAGTCACCAAATAGAGAAGAGAAAAAACTATAGAAGAGAAAAAACTTTATCCGGTCGATGTAGCCCGAGATTTTTTTTTGCAACTTTTCGGGGCCAAAAAGTGAATGAAAAGTTCGAATTTTATCTTATACATCAATAATTAAACATATTATAATTCGCATTAAGCATTGAAAAAAGTTTAGCTCGCCATATATATGTTTTTTTTTCCAAAACAAAAAGTTGAAAAAACCACGATTCTAAATGTCGTACGAAAAAACCGATCCCGCCATTACGTTTTTTTCGCTCCGGCACATGAAATAAAAAAAATGATCACTTTAAGTATAATAGAAGCCGAGATATCTTAAAATTTTCACGCCACCGCAATTTGAAGTCCTTCGGTCGAATTTCTCTACTCGAAAATTTGTATCCCCACCACGGCGTCCGGCGGCGGCGGCGGCGCGGCCCGCTGCCTCGCTTGCCTTCTCGCTTGGTGCGCGCAAACTTTTTATAAACTAAAACTGCCGTTTCTATGTTAAAAGTACGTTTTTCGGTAATGACCTTGTAGACCTTAATATCTGCATAGTTACATTCGCCATTGGTGCAAGAAAAATGGCGATATCTATAAAACAACTGTCGCTATGGACCGCAGACTTAAAGCCTTTTTTCTCGGGTTCTATAAAAGATATCACATCAAATTTTGGCTTAAACGGTGTGAATTTTCAATACCTTTCTATACCTATTTTTAAATTTTCAATAAGTTTATTTGTCGAGGCGTGAGAGGCTTAGTTAACAATTAAGAAAATTTTTTTTTCATTTAAAGGTCTCCTGTGGCTTTATAAATAAATATTTTTGAAAAATTCATGCTGTACATTGTTGTTGAGGCTTGCCACAATGCGTCCAAATTTTTTTTTTTAATTTCTGTGGAGGGACTTTTTTTGTAGAGACGTGCAAAAAATGGGATATTTTAAATAAACTTTTTAATTTTGCGAAAAGTATTTAACTTACCGGATTCGGATTAAGCATAGATATTAATGATGAAGTAAACTTGCATTTTATAAATTATGACTATGATTGATTGATGTTGAACGCAGTAATTTATTGATTGAAAAAACGCGCTTATTTTTTTTGTGTTTTTTACTTCTTCGCCTATTATTAGTGCAATTTTGCAATTATCGTTATCGGACTTCTTCTACTTTGCAGCAAATTTCATAAAGAACAAGTTTATTTCAGTGATATTTTTGCGTAAAACTGTTAGTTTTTGAGATTATAAGCAAAATTTGAAAGAAAATCCGAATTTTTCGGCATTTTTTGCACTTTTTTGTTAATAACTTTTGAAGCACAACTTTCTGGACTGGCGCATGAACAGTACTTATTATTGAGCCTGTTTCGAACCGAATTCAATTTTTTCCGCGTTGTTAGCATCAACATCCAAAATACACCCATATATCCCGTAATCCGACTGGACTATTAACTCATGCACTCCAATCACATTCGCACGGCCTTGAGACGCTCTGCCCCGGCGGCTCGGCCCGAAGTAACGTGACAACAATTTGCCACGTTACAGAACATAGAATAAAAGATGGAAAAAAGACATGTTTAATGAAAAAAAAAAGATTTAAATAGCTGCTTTGGTTTCGGAATAAATCAATTTACTCAATATTTATAAACATCATGCGTTGCGTACGAAAAATCGAAAATTTGTACCTAATTCTCTGTACTATTATATACACATACGTATGTTGTACACATCCATTCCCAAAACTACAAAAGTGTGCATGTATGGTGAAAACATAGATTGTCAACATATTTTCACATGGCATTCTATATATAAATACACATTTAGTACTATATTTATATTGTATGTACATATATTATTCACATACATATGGTGCGCGGGCGTGGCAATAATAATATTTTTAGATCAATATTCATGTATATTATGCGTTGTGTACGAAAAATTGAAAAATTTGTCAAAAGAATGGCAATTTTTGTTATTTGCATTAACTTTACAGTAGTTTCATAAGTATAATAGCATAAAAGTTGAGAAAAAAATATGTTAACTGGAAAAAAATGATTAATATAGCTGCTTTGGTTGCAGAGTAAATCAATTTACAATTAAGGTTCCGAAAAACCTGTGCGGCGCCGCCCGGCCGGAGTAGCTGCGCGGCCGCGCGCGCAATTTCGCTTGGTTCCCCGGTTGTTCTAGATGAACGAGGTCATCTATAGCTGTTGGAAAAACTATTATCATTTAGAGTAATATTTGAACAAGCAGTGTGTCAAATTTAAATTAAAAATATCAAATAACTTCAGTGTAATCATCGATTGAAAAAAAAATTATCTCGGCTCCTACTTATCCGATCTTAACGAAATTTATATGTACATTCATGGTTTTTAACTTACTTTGAAATGCATTTTATCCCGATTCTCTAACTTCAAAATTGGTCGAAATACGTCCCGAGAACGGACATTTGTTGATAAAAATGTTGTTAAAAATGAATTTGAAATTGTTTAGCATTTGTTAAGTAGAACATGAACTGTCGATTGCAGGTAATCGTATCAATTTGTCGTGATCTGCGTCAACTTGAAATGAATTTGAAACTACAGAATAATAATTTTGCAATAAGTCGCCATTTTGAGATAGCGAGGTCGGACTGGAAATTTTTTATTGTACGAACTACAAAGATATGTTTGATCGGAAGTCTGACCAAGAAACGTAATTTTTTATGTAAACTATTACAATATGAAAATTTATAAATTTTTTTGTTTTAAATAATTTTGCGATGAAGAAAGTCAATTTTGCATTTAGGACACGTACCTTATAGGAAATACAATTCTGAATAATTTTCATACTCAACTTTTTGACGTAAAGTTAATAATAAAAAAGTTACAGAGGATAAGCAAAAAAAATGCATTTTTGAACTTTATTTTGCAATAATAATAATTTTCCGGGGTAGGTACATTTTAGAGACTTTATGGTAGTTATCAACACACTAACTCTTACTGTGGGCTGCTCACCTGAGCAGTGTCGCGATCAGAGTTGAATAAAATCTATTTATTCCCGAAAATGCTAAATGAAGTTAACTTATGACGAAGTAATTGAATCTAAATAATAGTGAAAAAGGAATAAAGGAATTAATTTAAATGAAAATAGAATAATTTCGAGACCAAAAACGAAAATATATTCTGAAATTCTCTAGGCATTTGCACACGATGTGTTTAGGACCGTGTCTGCTTCGAGACTGCTCCGTGAAGTCCACGAGGCGATGCTGCTCGCTGCATTCGAGCTCCGGAAAAGTCCCTTCTCGAGTCTTTATCTTTTCGTCGAAAATGAATTCTCCGTATATTCCGTATACACTTGCTGCGTCGCGAAGTCGTAAAAATCCGAAAAACGCTCTAGTCGCCACGCGCTCGTCACTGAGCCGATCCAGATGTCGAGCAGGCGCTTGCCGCCCGAGACCCGATACTGCGCCAAGCGCGGCGCAGTACCATAAACTGCGCGTACAAAGACCCTTTTTTTTGTCGTAGCCGCGAGTAGACTTCACAGTCGCAACAGTCTTTACACAAGGAATCCTACACTGTTCTCGCATTCGCTCGGATTTCCATCCGCGGCGTGGGGAAAACCTCTTGAGGAGAAAACCCACGTCAGAAACAGTGCTTATACAAACTAAGTCTTATATTCATTACCTATAACTCGTCGTCAACCAATATCCTGAAACTATTAAAAAATATTCTCGAGCACGTAAGCCAAAGCGGAGTCTGCCACATTTGCCGCCAGTTACCACAGCGAGCCATCAGGACCGCACGTCTAGTGGCCAAGCGTCCGCGAAGAGAATTCGTGGCTTTCTCTTCGCCCCGCGTCCATCTCCTATTACCGGCTGTCATCAGCCGATGGAGAGGAAAATGTGCCATTTTTAGTAAGTGAAGCTGCAACATTCTCGTGGTCGTTGCACTCAAACAATAAAAAATGTGGCAAGATCCTTGGTCATTGCACGCACAGAGCCTACGCAGTCTCTAATACTGCGTTGAGACGCCTATCCGCTGAAGTATGCGCAGCTCTTGCTCTGCTCACGTTCGTTCGGAACACTTACCACTTCCAGGAATAAAACTGCTAATGGCACGAACTTCCTGTCGAAATCCCATGGAGCCCCGACTACTATTGCTTGATGTTGATAATGAAATTAATATATGCATCTCTTCCAGCCACAATTATTTTTATTTTGTAGACGTTTTAAGCATGTCAATGCTCCTTTTGAGGGTTAAATAAAGTCAATATACAATTATACAAATTTACTTTGCAAATTAAAATTAAAAGCTAAATACAAAGGTCTAGTTACCTAAAACAATAACAATTTACACTATAGATATCAAATACAATCAAACCAGACTCTAGAACCGGAGTTATACATACAATAATCTATAATAGTTAAAAAAACTAATAATAATTATTTCAAACACTAAAAATTCACAGCCTTACTAGTTCCGAAGTGAAGGTTAAGGGTTTAAATTGCTCGGGGAAGTGCATATAATAATATAATGAGTTCGATAATAGTGAATACCGCGGGCTTAAAAAAGAATTAACAACTTAAGTTGCATTTTTGCATTTTTTTTTTTTTGAAAAATGTTTAAGACAATAGTTATTTCTTAGTAAATTTCCTACAAAAATCTCAGCGATAGCACCCATCTATCTCCTTTAGTTTATTCGGAAATTGATAAAAACGGCGAAATTGCTTAAAATCGAAAATAGTTAATAACATTTATAAAAATAAATATTTTACACTAATATTTCGTGAAAGTGCTGTACTCAATGATTCTAACTAGTGGTTAAAATTTGAAGTCTTTATCTATAATAGTTTTTGTGCAAATAGTCGCAATATGTTGAATATTTTTATTTTTCATGATACTGGCAAAACGTCAAAAATCGTTTACATTTGTGCCCACTATTTATGAGCAATCTTGAAGAGTTATATTTTAAAAAACTTTTTGCAGAATTCCAAAATTTTAATTAGGGCAGCTCCAGCGTGCATTTGTTTAAACAGTAATTAATTAATAATTGTACTGTATCCAACATTAGAATTTGATCAAAATATATTATAATGCATTGAAAAGCGGTAATTTTTCTCAAAATTTTAAGAAAAAAAAATGATACGATACGCCACTTAGGGGCCGAGATACGTTTTTTTTTATCACGCTACTACTCCTTATATATACAACATATCGTAATGATTCAAACGTTGTTAGAAAATAGAAGAGTTGTACTTTTCAAATTATTGCAAGTCGATGCGCATCGAGTTGAATGGGATTAATAAATCGAGTGTTGATTAGAGGCTATGTGCGCAACGGGACCTGACTGCGCGCCGCGGCGTAGTGGTCCGCGGTGTAGGGATGGCCGCGCGCTCTCAGCCTGAAACTGAAAATCTTTTTTCAAATCGGTGCGTTCAGAATAAAACGGTAAATTAGTCAAATATGATCCGATTGTGCTGTTTTTTTTTAATTCGGGGTAGCGCAAGTAAAAAATGCGATTGGTCGATCATTTTTTGTTGACATTATTGATCGTATAATTATTGAAAGTACATTATTTAAGTATTCTTTTTGATGTGAATAACATCTTTACGGACGTTCTAGCGCTTGAGTTTGTATGGGAGGCCTGCGGTAAAATTTGGAGGGGCACACGGTCCCCACTACCAATAGTCTCTATGCAACTGATTTACAGTGAGACCTAGCTTCATGTATACTGTGTGCGTAGGTGGGGAGCTTTTCGCCTCTCCCCCCTCCCCACTCTCAGGTCCTTGTGCATATACTACGTGGTGTAGCTTATACAGCGTTGAGGGCTTTCCCTATGAGTGTGTGTTTGTGTGCGTGTGTCTACTCCCTTTGCCTCTACATATGTTATGTATAAGTATACTTTGCGAGTGTACTTATATATAAAAATTATTAGCTATTAAATATTATATATACAGATGTATGTAGATATACATCGTGACTAAGAAACAGCAAGCTGTTTGCTGCTTTTCTTCTGTTAGTGCATTTAGTTTTCGTTGTGGATCAGAGTGAATTTACTGCGCTTTCGCGGACCCAAGCGCTGCACTATCGGTTAGTTTGGCATCGATGAGTAAACGGTGTAAATGTTATAGAAACGTTAATTATGTACACGGGGTCGTTCACAAAGCTCGCTTTTGGGTATAATGTTACGCGCAAACAAACGCGGCTTTAATGCGTAGAAAATATTGTAAAATCATATGTCGTCGCTTCCAATAAAGATTAGCAACTTCAAAATAGACCTGAATTCAATGCTATATATTGAATATCTGCAAATTATATAAACTTATCTAAACTTAGATAAATTTGTACTTTCATCCGCATACAAAATTTACCGTACGTTGCAACAGCTTCAATTTATTGTAACACTCTATAACCATTGAAAATGGACCTTGCTGAACTGTGTTAGTCTGCATTGGAAGTGACGATATACTCTTTCATAATTATTTTCTTACCATCACCAATACATTGGTGGATATATTGATCTCGTATTTACTTTATCCAGCGAAGCAACTTCCTTGCATATGAACGCTATATTAAGCATGTTGTAACATGGAATTTAGCTCGCCCGCACGAGAATTCCCGATAGTGTACAATTTATTTATTTTGCGCGGCTGACTTCTTCTCTCCTGCTCGTGATATTCCTCTAAGTGGTGGAAAGCGGGATAGTGATGGCAATTAGGTTAAACAAACATCAAGCACCAATAATAAATCTTAAAAGAACACCAATATATTATCGTATCTCAATACACGAGAAATTCTTCAACAATAGACTGAGTTTAAATAAAAGCATGGGCCCACGGCCATATAACTAGCTCCGGGAATGACCGGTGGTTGCTAAGGAAGGGCCGCGAATTTTCCTCTACGATTGAGTCTACTCTAGATCAAATACTCCGCGGCACTTATTGCTTTTCACTCCAAATTATCCCTCTATCAATCAAATATCAATAATAATATTCCCAAACTTCTCACCAAGTTCCTCTCTAATTATGGTGTATACGGGAGGTATGAATATGTGTGAGCGCAGAGACGCGAGAAGATGTAGACACAGTCAGTCGTACGCGGGACGCCGAGCTGGTTGTGCCCAATCATTCAGATACCAATACTCTAATAAATATATATTAAGTTCATAACTGCCTACTGTCATTAACTCCCGATACATAATAGTTATGGCGACGAGAAAATCATCGAACTGAAGTGTGCAAGCGACAAATAAAGTATCAAGATAACGCATGTATTCAGTGAGTAGCAAGGTACTCAGTACAACTGTGAAACATCCGGCGTACTCAACGATAGCAGCAAGGGTAATGAAAGTGAAAGGACTTCGTACAGTAAATGTCTGAGTTTAAAGGGACAGGGTGGATTCAAAATTTGAATAAGGAGCAGATAATAGAAGAACTACGTAAAAGAACTATAATATTCAGCGACAGTGACAGTTACAACCGGCTCCGCTAATTATTAAGATCCGCAATTAAACAGGAAGAAAAAATCGATGAAAATCAACATACAAAGTTAAGTGCCAGTGCCAGAAATCGAGAATACAATTGAGTCGATCGAGAATTCAGCGCTTTCAACTACCGTTCATATAGAATACGAGTCAGACTCAGACGATATTACGATGACAACAAACAATAGCAAGATAGAATTTGCGCTAGGAAAGGATGATTGGGAAACATTCCAAGAACGCTTAGATTTCTATTTCATATCGAGAGACGTCACAGACGACAAAAAGAAAGTCGCTTCATTACTGACACACGTAAATGAAGAAGCATTTCAATTATTTAAACAACTTGTAGCACCTGAAAAGTTAAGCGAGAAAACGTACAACGAATTAACAAAAATCATGATGGATCACTTAAATCCAAAACCGTCTGAAGTCATGGAAAGGTGCAGATTTAACCAGGCACGCCAAGAAGAGAATGAATCGGTGATCGAATTTGTCGCAAGATTAAAAAAATTAACTCTCAATTGTAAATTCACAGAGATAAAATCAGCACTGAGAGATCAGTTAGTGTGCGGCATACGAAGCCATGAAACGCGAGTAGAGCTATTCAAAAGAGACAATTTGGATTTTGATACGGCGCTAAAAGAAGCAGTAGCTCGGGAAACCGCCGTTAAAAATGCCACTAACTCAATAAATACTCTAGAAAGCAAAAATAGTAAAAATGAAGTTTTCGTCTTGCGGACAAATAAGTGGAAAAATAAAGAGAAAGAAGGAGCTCATTCAAAAAATTCGGAGCATAGCAATCGACCTGTTAGACAAGGAGACGGCAACGCTCATCGGCAACCAAAAGGAGACATCGTATGTTATTGCTGTGGTAAACAAAACCACACAAGCAAGGTGTGTAGATATCGGGAATACACGTGCAACTACTGTCGAAGGAAAGGACACCTTCAACATTTAAAAATTGTTAAAACAAACGAGCAATTAAAAGCATATGATAATAGAATATTACAACTGATCGGTAAACTCATCGGATTATCTGTTCAATTAAATGGTAAAACGCAACAGCTAGAATGTTATGTATTACCCGGTACGGGACCACCCTTGATAGGGCGACAATGGCTTGCCGCATTTGACTTATGGCCAATCGATATTATGAGAAATAAAGATAACCGAGTGAATAAAATAAATGTTGAAAATATCGACCAGTACTTATGTAACAAATATAGAGAATTGTTTAGCGATTCGCCGGGACTTTACAACAAAAGTAAAATAAAAATTCTGTTAAAAGAAAATGTACGGCCAATCGCTATGAAATGCGCACATGTTGCATACGCGCTAAAACCGCTTGTAGAAAAAAAAATAGACAGACTAGTAGACTTAGGGCATTTAGAGCGCGTCACGACGAGCGAATGGGCAACACCGATCGTGCCCGTATTTAAAAGTAATAATGAGATACGAATATGTGGCAATTTCAAAATTACTATAAATACTCATATAATCGCTGATAAATATCCATTACACACAATAGACGAAATTTTTTCGGAATTGCAAGGCGGTGTATCATTCATGGAATTAGATTTAAAACATTGTTATATGCAATTCGAAGTAGAGGAAAGTAGTACACATTTATTAACAATAATAACCCATAAGGGTCTGTTTAAATATTAAAAAATTCCTGAAGACGTTTCAGTAGCACCGGCCGACGTGCAAAGAAAATTAGACGAATGTTTGATGGGTATTGATCAACGCGATTGCTTATTTAGATAACATTTATGTAACAGGTAGCACAGAAGCTGAACACTTAAAAAATTTGGAGGAAGTTTGTAACAGACTGGAGTCATGCGGCTTGAAACTAAATAAAAAGAAATGTAAAATAATGCAAAATAAAATCGAAGTATTAGGATTTGTTATAGATAAAAACGGGCTGCATAAAGCAAAATCGAAGGTGGAAGCGATGGTGAATGCTCCACAGCCGAAAAACGCGAAGGAACTATCATCATTCTTGGGGCTAATTAACTTTTATGCGCGATTTTTAGAAAATAGATCGGATAATCTCAAAGCACTCTATGATTTAGCACAAAATTCTGAATTTAAGTGGGATGGAAAATGCGAGACTGCATTTAATTGGGTAAAATCAGAGCTAATTTCGCCACGGGTATTAGCCCATTATAATCCAAGAGAGCAAATAATATTGGCATGTGATGCTTCGGACTATGGGCTCTCAGCGATATTAGGCCATAAATATAAAGATGGGTCAGAAAAACCAATAGCGTACGCGTCAAAGAAAATTGCTAAAAATGAAATTAATAGATCTATTTTAGATAAGGAAGCAATGGCAATTGTCTTTGGGTTCAAACGGTTTTACCAGTTTATTTTTGGCAAAGAAATTACCTTAAGAACCGACAATAAGCCTTTGCAATTGATTCTTGGCCCGAAAAAAGGAATACCTATAACAGCTAATAATCGATTGCAACGATGGGTATATTACTTATCGGGATTTCGTTATAATATAGAGCACGTATCATCCGCAAATAACGCAAACTGCGATGCATTATCTAGATTACCGGTAGAAAATGATATCGAACTAAATGAAACTGATTTTTCGTGCACGTATTTCTTCGAAGAAAATTCGAACACATTCGACTGTAAAACACTAGCCGAGGAAAGTAAGAGAGACAATGTACTAAATAGTGCAATTACGTACGTAATGAGTGAATGGCCGAGTGAAAAAAACTTACCTGATAAACTTAAACCATACTATTACAAACGATTAGAATTATCGGTAGAAAAGGGGTGTTTATTCTGGGGAATGCGAGCAGCCATACCAGAGAGCATGCGGCCGATTATTCTAAAAGAATTACACGCGACCCACTTGGGTATTGTAAAAATAAAAATGTTTGCGCGCTCGCATGTTTGGTGGCCGAAAATTGATTCAGATATAGAGCAAGTAGTAAGCGAATGCAAAATTTGTTTAATTGAGCGAAAAAGACCAGCTCAAACGCCATTAACTACCTGGCCATATCCAAACAAAGCATGGAGTCGCATCCATTGTGATTTCACAGGACCGTTTTACGGCAATATGTTTTTAATAATTATAGATGCTCACACAAAATGGCCGGAAATTATCAATTTTAGAAATAATACTAAAGCATATAAGCTAATAAACACATTTAAAGATCTATTTACGCGTTATGGTTTACCAACACATTGTGTAACAGATGGAGGGCCACAGTTTAAGAGCAAAGAATTCCACGAATTTCTAGAAAGAAACGGGGTACGACATACGTATTCACCGCCTTATCACCCTGCGACTAACGGCGCAGCAGAAAATTTTGTAGGTATTTTTAAGGATAAAGTCACGAAAATTGTTAAAGGCGGAGAGACGCTATAAACAGCTGTCAATATGTTTTTGTTCGATTACCGCGCTATAGAACACTGCACTACAGGCAGAAGCCCCGCCTACCTAATGTACAAACGCGAGCTACGCACACGCTTCGACCTATTACGATCAAATGTATGCGAAAATGTCATTGAAAAACAGCGCGCACAAATAATAGTCAGAGGCGGTAAACGTCAAGTAGAAATAAACGAAGGCGATAGTGTTTTGTTAAACGACTATAGTGTGAGAAGCGAAAAGCGTGTAGCAGGTAACATCGAGAAGCAGGTATCGCCATCAACGTACGTGGTGCAAGACGAGAAGGGAGTTTTGCAAAAACGCCACGTAGACCAATTGATTAAATCTGGTAGCGAACCGCATAAGTTGCGTCGTTCTCCACGGTTAAGCAATAAATAAAAGCGGCGGAGAGTTATGGTGTATACGGGAGGTATGAATATGTGTGAGCGCAGAGACGCGAGAAGATGTAGACACAGTCAGTCGTACGCGGGACGCCGAGCTGGTTGTGCCCAATCATTCAGATACCAATACTCTAATAAATATATATTAAGTTCATAACTGCCTACTGTCATTAACTCCCGATACATAATACTAATTATACACGAAAATTCTCCAATATTCCTCGCTCTCAAGACTCCAAACGAAAATTCCTCTTTGGACAACCAAAAACTTCAAGTACCACAAGATGTCGGGAAACTGCAAATAACTGCTTAAAGGAACAACTAAATCTCCGAAACCAGAACTGGAATTCAGAGTACGAACTGCCGCCAAGGCTTCCGCCGACAGAGTGCCCTGGCCAACGCTTCACTCCAAGAAAACTTCCAAAAAAACTTCCACCCGGCCTCCTTCTTCACGGAAGCGTCGATTTGGCCACCGAATTTTCCAATTGGTCCTCTTTCTAGAATAAATCCTCTATTGACCAACTAAGAACTACCACTAATTAATTCCTCTATCCGTGATTTTCCCGAGCGCCCTCTTTTCCAAATCCAATTTTGTCGTTGGCTAGAACATCAATTATCGCCTTCAATATCCTCTATAGATATGCAAATCCGCGCCCTCTTTATCGATATCGATCAATTAATCAATGTCGATATCCATCCGGTGGCTCCACCTGTAGATAAGCAATCGAGCGCGCGGCATTCAAAATCCTCTATCCAAATATACCACTCACTGTAGATGGACCCCTAATACCAACTAGTATCCTCTAGTTGGCAGCCGCCGTGCCTCTATACCTATACGAAAGAATCCTCTATGTCAATACTGTACAGTTTGCCTGTACAGTACTCTCCAGTCACTCTCTCTCGCACTTACGTGCTCTACTGAGCGCTCACTCCCTCTTTCTCGCTCTCATACGTTCATTTCCTCTCTCTCACTCTCTTACACTCGATGCTCTCTATCTCTCTCTCACGCTTACACTCTGATTCCCTCTCTCTCACTCTCTCTCGCACCCATACTATGTGACATGTATGTGACCGCGCTCGCTACTTCCTGCGGCTCTCCCTCTCCCGAACGCCGACAAGTCGCGCATGTGTGATCACCTGCGTCACATCCCGCGCTCCGCACGAGGTCGAGCAGAGACACTTTTCGTGAGCTCCGCCGGCGCTGGCTCCGCTACAGGAGCTGTCAAATCGCCTACGGAGCTCGTCAGCTGTACGACAATTTTAACGACGGAGCAATATTTATTGCTACGTCGCAATGTATATTTGTTATTCAAATCTGCCGTGTGTGCGTGCCACACACTCTCTGCCGGCACACACCACTGCAGCACTTTTTGTATACATTTATTTGTATATTAGTTATTTTAATACTACCATGAGCGAAAACAGCCGAAAGCGCGGTAGCGGTGTATATATAGATATGCAAGCCTGTTTCGCTTACGTTCAAGTATGTTTTTCGTGTATTTACAATCTGTTTTTCGAAAAAATAATTAATGCGTTGAGGCTCCACCGTGCGATCATCACGTCACCTACCTCAAAAAACGTTTCTTGTTTATTATAATTAATTGATCAACTTTAACTCAGCAAATCGAGTTTCGCCACTTGCCTTAGATATCCAAGGGTAGAGCACTCTTAAGTAGGACCTTCCAATTTTGCATGACCGTGCATACAAAAGTGAACTCGCAAAGTACATCAAAAATTCAAATCGCAATTACACATAAAGTAACTGTCGTAAAGCGCCAATATTTTGCCACTTGAAAGTACACATGAAACTCTCCATTCACTTTAAATTTCAGCCTTCAAAGTTGGAAAATGGTCGTTTTGTTAATTTTTAAAGAAACATTGATTTTACATTATTTGCCTCAGTTTTCCGAGTTTTCCTCCGTGCGTATTGATCGGATAGGGGCATTTAATATCTCATTTGCTTTAAAATTTAGTAAGCTACAACTTTTCTCTCTTTATTATTTTGCATTGGTCGCTTAGTTTCCGAATTAAAAGTAAAAACCAGAGAAAAAGTGCATTTTTGCATCTGTTCGTTAATACTTAATAATATTCCAGCAGGAATCGATTGTCCAAAAGTATATAGGTTAAAGCCATACACACCATTCTCTATAGAGAATGGTGGTATTAAAATAATAAATATACAAATAAATGTATACACAAAAAGAATACTTGAATAATGTACTTTAAATAATAATATGATCAATAATGTCAACAAAAAAATCTGATTCGACCAATCGCATTTTTTACTTGCGCTATCCCGAATTAAAAAGAAAGAGCACAATCGGATAATATTTGACTAATTTACCGTCTTTTTTCTGAGCGTTCCGATTTGAAAAAAGATTTTCAGTTTCGGGCTGAAAGCGCGCGGCCATCCTCACTCCGCGGCCCCGCGGTGCGCAGTCGGGTCCCGTTGCGCGCATCGCCTCTAATCAGCACTCTATTTACTAATCACATTCAACTCGATGCGTATCGACTTGCAGTAATTTGAAAAGTACAACTCTTCTACTTTCTAACAACGTTTGAATCATTACGATATGTTGTATATCTAAGGAGTAGTAGCGTGTTAAAAAAAAACAATTTCACCGTTTTTATCAATTTCCCAATAAACTAAAGGAGATAGGGGATGCTATCGCTGAGTTTTTTGTAGGAAATTTACTAGGGAACAACTTTTATTTTAAACATTTTTCGATATACCGAATACTTATCAATACGCAGCGCGAGATCTCAAAAGAAATGCAAAAATACAACTTAAATTGTTAATTGCTTAGTAAGTCCGCGGTATTCACTGTTATCGAACTCATTATATTATTATATGCACTCCCCTGAACAATTTAAGCCGTAACCTTTTACATCGGTATTAATATCACCTCAATTTGACTGGACTATACTGTTAATATAGTGAAATTATTCATAGAATTACCGGTGTCGCTAGAAATTGATGTGACACTGGAGGACAGCTGTCAACTGGCTGCACAGAACGTCGAGCGAATAATCGCAAATTTTTACAAAACAAGAGGGGTTTAAAATACACACATTAATAACGATCCAAAATTCATGCACGTGTCCCAAGAAATTTAGAACCCAACCGAGCAACAGGATCGCTTTTAAAGTTGTAGAAAATTTTCTACTTAAGCAATTATAACAAAACATTTTTTATTTAAAAGTACTCATTCAGACCTTCAATTTCAGCTATTGAACACTTAAAAATACTAGGAATAATGCTCGCGGTTTATTTTCGTTGTCCATAAATTATGCTGGTCCGGTGTAGAAGAATGTAATAAGTAAAGGTTAGGATGTAATGTCTCAATACGAACGACGAACTGGCGACGCGACCAATTACGTTCATGTATCACGTTAACGTCATAATGACGTCACGGCCAATCAGAATAACACATTAAATGCTTCCAAGGTTCCAACAGGGCCAATTTACAGTATATATGGTCTGGCTAGTGCCCGACGGCGGCGTATGTACTATAAAGTACCTTATACTTGCCATCGTGGCGCTATCGTGCCCCTTGATATAATAATAATAATAATTCAAAATATGATTGAAAAACAAATATTTCAAGCATGAAGTAGAAATAAAACTTATCGATAAAAGATTAAAATCAGTAATATAATTTATTTTATATTATATTTATTTATTTATTTTATATTTATTGATCATTTAAAAAGTCATTGTAAAAATAAGTGATCTGTACAATATCAGAGCTGCAAGAAAAAATTGCATCTCCTGTTGTATATTCTTCTAAAAATTAGGTGATACAGACGGTATACTGCATGTTGACAAAATGCCATTAATATGAGTTTCACCAAGGCCATTGTTAATCATACCTACAGATGCAACATATATTTTATTAATTAACTGTTACATAAAGAGGAAAATATCTAAATTATAAAATACATACCAAGAGCAGCATTTAAATTAATTGAAAATTTCTTACAAGAGTCATGGAGTGGCTGAGAAGTGGGCACCATTTGATTGAGATGGCAATTCGTGTACTTAATCTTTAAGACATTCGCTAGTCCATATTTCTTTTCATATTTTATGTTTATCAACGAAAGAGGCAAGTTACATGTTGTGCACTACAGCTTCATACCCAATGCTGCTACATCTACTATCCTGTTTATTTCTTCATAATCAATACCACTTTTTGTCGACTTAGAGTTCTAAAAATTTAAAGGAATACATATTTAATATACATAATGCATGTATGTATGAATTTACATGACTTGTGGTAACAGTTGAATCAAAGTTTATAGAACAGAAATTAAATGGTATCCTTTGAAGGAGAATAATTAAGATGCATCTCTTGGAGCCACTTAAATAACTTTATTTAAAATAATGCTAGGTGTTGCATCAACACCTGGCGGCACCGGTATTTGTTTATTGTTGGTCATTGTCTTCGTAAGGTTCTTTTTTTAAATATTTAAATTTCGTAAGTTTTTGTAAAATATTGGTTGTTTAATTTTGAAAATATTGTTAATTTAGATTGCTGACCGGTTCAATATGAACTTCCGGCAGTATGTGAATAATAATGTTGTAGCCCTGAAGAGGAGCCGTAACGGCTCGAAACGTCGGCGTTATTTTAAATAAAGTTATCTAAGTGGCTCGAAGAGATGCATCTTAATTATTCTCCATCAAACATACTGAAATTCGAGCGATAGATTCATAATTCACAATAAATGGTATCCTCACTAACCTTTACCTGCTCCAACTTTTTTTCTCTTTTTCTGGATGCACTTTCCATAAGATTTTCTCTAGCCTGCTCTACTTTCATTTTGGTGAATTGGCCTTTCTTTTTCGCACGAACTCTCCGTACAATTCCGTCTGACTTTAGATTCATTTTTGTAAGTAAATAATAAACTATAACATAAACTCACATGGCACTCCTCATCGAATATGGTGAGGTTATACGACTAATTTTATTGACTGTTCAGTCTACTACATCGACCGCGGATCGTCGTTGCCAATTTTATCCTATGAATAACTACGTATGTCATTATAATGTATAAATAACATTGATATTATTTAAACATTATTATTTATACAATAATATCAATTAAAACTGCCTTGAAATGAATAAATAAAAAACACCGTTTATGGAAATAGAATAATAATTTTTGCAATACTTTCTTTATACGCTCAATTCACTAGTGAGGCTGTGTAGAACTACCTTAACATTGGTACATACCTGTACATGAAGAGCTCATGAATCACTTGTCGATTGTGATATGTATAACATTTGTGACGGGCTACCGTCAACACATGCTCACCTGGACACTACCGGAGCCACGTCGAGAAAAAGTATAAAAACTTATACCCGGTGGTGTTCACAGGCATGAGCATTACCGCCAGGCAGCCAGTGAGAGCGAGAGAGACAGGTGAGAACAGCCTGTAAGAGCGCGAGAGAGAGAGAGAGAGAGAGAACATCGAGCAGCGCCGCGCGAGCCAGCGAGAACGAGCGAGAAAGGGAACATCAAGCAGCACGCAGCGCCGCGCGAGCCAGCGAGAGCGAGCGAGAGAGAGATAGGAGCGGCAGCAGCTGAGAGCACAGCGAAGCTACGAGTCGTACGATTGCGAGCGACCGCCGTCATGTTGGCAAGCGCGGCAGGAGAATGCGAGAGAGAGACGAAGAATGAAAGAGAGAGACGAAGCGAACTATGATTGTAAGAGTGGAAGCACGCGACGAGCCTCAGTGATATTGGCATGAGGTAGAGGGCTGCGTTCACGTTAAGGATTTCGTCATAATTTTGGCAAGAAAACCACAACGTGACACATTTCTTAAAAATATAATAAGGTAAAATGTACCCAATCTCCGGACAAAGTAAAAAATGGAAACAAAACTGGGACAACAATAAAAAATTATTTTCATGCTAAAATGTATATAAATATAAATTAAAATTGAACTAATATAAATTACATCGAAATATGTGATCTGAAATCCACTGGTAGTCAACATTTACTCTCTTCCTACGAAGTACTGTAAACTACGTTTTTGATTAGGGAAAATCAACGATTTTGTTAAATATTTCGGTAGATCACATGAGCTAGTGGTGCCACTAGTTGTTATTAACATTATCAATAAATAAAAATAATATGGATTTTAGCACGAATGTCCGTTTTAATATTATACAGATTCGATCGGTATTCCGATCCAACCCGTAAAAACTAATACTACAGTAATATTGTAGTAAGCTTACTAAACATTCCCAGAACATTAATATACTAAATTTTTTTTTTCGGTTTTTTTGGGTAAAAAATATCGGTACGTTATAATATTACAGTAACATTGCAGTAATGTTGCGAAATGCTACCACAACATTGCCGGAATATTTAAAAATTGGCCGATGCGAAACTGGGCAATTTGAAGATGAATTTGCAATTTTGGGATAAATAATTTTGCAATAAGACACCGTTTTGAGATTTCCAGATCGGACAACGATTGTTACATTATTCGTACTATAACTCATCTTTGAGTTTTTATTCAATGAAAAAAATAATTTTTTGTAAAATCTGTGACAATATGAAATTTAAAAAATTTTTTTTTCGTTTAACAATTTAACGACTAAAAAAATTAATTTTGCGGTCGGGAATACATGTATCTTATATAAATTTAATTCTGAACAACTTTCATCTCTATCATTTTTCACGTGAAATGAGTGACAACAAAGTTATTCGCGAAAAACTAAAAAAAAGTGCATTTTCGGAATTCTTTTTGCAATAATAACAATGTTCCCGACCTGGCCCGAAGTCGAGACTTTAGGGTCACTTTCAGTAAGTTACCAATAACATATTTCAATCATATAAATAAAGTTACAAGAAACTTAATGCAAAAATGCTAATTTGCCCCGACTATTAATAGTTTGTAAGTTATGTTCAAAAACGTAAAAACACTTGCATACCCTACGCTAGTCCCTATTACAAATCTTAAGTGCTTGCGGCAGCTCGAAAAATTGTTCAATCGAAAAAATAAAAACTCGGTCGGTCTCGTCAGCTTCTAGGCGCACGATTAAGCTTATGACAAATGGGTTTCGGCATTCACGTGCATTTTTGTGTCACCCTAATTAAGGGGTTATGACAGTGTTACAACCTGAAATAAAAACGAAAAATTGTTAGTGTTGTAAAAAATTAATAGATATATAGGTGCTCTAAAAACTATATTTTTGCTTTCAAATATAAGTATTATACATCACTTTTATGCATAAATAATATGCAAAAAGTGAGTGTAACATTTAAAAACCATTAAAGGAATTGCTTACCAAAAATCATGATTTTCATCACTTTTATTTGCTTGCCGCATGGTTCTGATGGAACCGTACCATCAATTCTGATGAATCAAAGTGCCAAATCTTCCTTATGAGTCTGGTCTCAGACTAAGTGGAACAGATTCCTGAAAAACACAAAATTAAGATAATTAATTAAACATATATTGACAATATTAATAATTATAGTGAATGTTACATATGTAAACATACGTAACATTGACTTTGAACTTATTTTTGCCAATTATGCTCTACTCAGTTTGTGACCGTACTCATAAGGAAGGTTTTCCACTTTGGTTCATCCGGATTGATGTTACGGTTCCTTCAGAAAGCTGCGGCAAGTACATGAAAACCATGAAAAAACTAAATTTGAGTAAAAGGCATTTAAAGTTTATAATGTAAATCATACAAATAAACTCAGCAATGCTTACAGAAACTATGTAGCATACCTTGATTTGCTTTTGGTACTCAAATATACATACAATAAAGTATATTTGGTGGTATGCGCATATCATGCTGTGTGATAATAGCATTTAGAAGCTAGAAATAAAATAAAAATTATCGTTAGCTATTCATAACCAAGTTATGTTTATGAATTACAATTACATGCAATACTTACCATTATTAAATACACTTCAAGTTGTTAAAAAGTATGCAAAATAGTACTCCAGATAGTCAATATAAACTCCCATCTTGCTGGATTGCACCTGTATAACTAAAAGCAAAAAATAAACCAACAAAGAAAACGGTCATTATGAACACAATTATTACTAATTAGTTTCCAATACTTATCTGAAAAATTTTTGTATTCTGCAGAAGCTCTTGCACTTTTACAACACCACTGAGGTTATAAGCATTGTTACAGCAGCTAGCAGATTAACTGCACTGATCTAGTGTCTTGGATGAAAAACAGCTGTTTGGCTGCTTTCTGCTGCTTTACAGAAAATTCTTCTATACCGATCAAACAGAAATCTTCATTCTCGACCGGACGCTGTGAGGTACAACCTGTTCGAGTGGCAAATTCAAATTTGTTGAATGCCTTTACTTTAACACATTGAGTTTATTAACATAAAATCACACATAGAAAAATTAGTTTTACGGATTTTATTTATTTTACGGAAATAAATTCATAACTCATGAGAAAAAAACGGTTTGTAAAACGGTTTTTAAGTCGTATTTTCAGTAAGATTTCTCATGAAATAACTCTGTAAAAAGTGTGGTAGAACAATCCTTTTCACAAGTTTGGCCTAATTAAAATATTTAAAAATAACGATTTTTCAAAAATTTACTTGAAACAGATTTATCAGTTTTTTGTCGATATTTTCAAGGCAAATTTTTTTAGCAAAAAACGGCTTTGAGGACCATCTTCTACGGACTATTAACTGTGAAAAAAGTGAATAAAAAAAAATTAATATTTTCAAAATTTTAACACTGTCATAACCCCTTAACATACAAGCTTACGGTATAATTGTATACAATTTGTATATACATTTTTTAATGAGTGAAATCAATGTGTTAATAAATATGCAATGCCATGTTATTCTTGTATTTATCTATTAATATGTGTACTAAAATAATCTTGATGTTTTTCTGTTATATTTACTAGCGTAACTATAGATTTATGCTAACTAAAATAGGAAAACGAGAGTTTTTAGAGCAAATAATGAACTTTTTGAAAAACTATAAAATTAGGATTTTATAAAATTTTGTACCATTTTACTACATACTGGAATGTTAATATATTTTCTCACATTTATACCTAGCTTTACAATATAAAGTAGATCGAATGAATAATGAGATCTTTGCGAACGATGCCACACTTATTTCCTATAGATTCCTTTGCGAAAAGCGCGGTAATTTCGTTACACCCCCTCATACACGTAAACACGGACTCTACAGAAAGAAAAGTGATAAACACCTTGTAATTTTTAACGTGTGATGTAAATTTATATACGATACATCAATATATACAGATACACATCATGGCTTTAACGTGACTGGAAAAAGAGCGGGGTAGAAATACACACATACAAGTGGGAAAAGTCCCGAACGCGCTCGCATAGGAAAAGCATGCTAAAGGTCCGCAGTGTACGGGCCGGAGAGTGGGGTAGAAAGACGTTCGTTTTGACTCAGCTTTGCTTGGCTGCATGCTGCTCTTATATATGGAGAGGCTTGGTGGTGGGGCCGCCCCTCGAAAGGACAGCAGATTGCCTCCCTTCTCCTCCTTTTCTGGTCCGAAATTTTTTTGTATTCACATCAAAAGATTTATAATTTCAACCGTTACAAAGCTTTTTTGAAAAAGGAAAAATTCAATTTTGCAGGCAAAATTAAATTAAAAAGTACCCAGCCGATGCTTCAATTTTAGATATGTTACGCGGCCATATTTAATTTTTAGTGCCAAATTATTTAATCTGACTTCAGATTTGGAAAGAGCAGGTCTTTTGCATAAGAATATGTTGCTCTAATGTGGTTGCTTCTAATGCTCAATGTTGATAGAATGAATAATTAAGAATCTAATCATCTCTTCGAGCCATGATTTTTATTAACGCCAACGTTTCAAGCCTACTAAGGCTTCTCTTCGGGAAATTAACAATAATGATGCTTTTTAAACCAACATACTGACGAAAAACCGTCCGGATCGCAGAAGCTTGAGGACTGACCCGATACGCAAGTACGCGAATATATCATTTTTACAAACACACTCGGTGTCGCCAGATAGCGATGCGACACCAGGGAGTGCCGATTATAGACTTTCAAGCTTCTACGATCCAGACGGTTTTCGTTAGTATTGTTACGAGCGGGTCGGGGAAATAGAAAATGAGAACGTTTTTATAATAAGAGAACTAAGCAAGGACTTTATTAATATGAAGTGTATAATACGTTAGCTCTCAATAGCTGTCAGCGCTAGACTAAACTAGATAAACAATAACAACCGTGAAGGGCAATGTTATGCACATGCCGTTCGGGCATGGGCATAACATTGCCCCCGTCTTTTTTAGATTGTTGTCCCGACAATCACAAGTTTTCATTCTTCAGAAATGATCAATGTGAAACTTCGTTTAGTTCGTCTAAAACGACCGACGAACAAGTGCAAGTTCAGTGCGCACGGCCGGGCGGCTCTTCGGCCAGGCAGCGCGTCGGTGGGGAGACCGCCGCGCAGCGGCGGAGAGGATTCGTACACCTTAGTTGCAGTTTGATTATCTCGGCAACTAAAGCTGCTAATACATTAAATTTATTGTTCATTTAACGTGATTTTTTCTCAGCTGTAACGCCATGCTAATTAATATATCATAGGTGAAATATAAACACTTCAAATTATCAATTCTTTTGAAAAAAATTTTTTTTGGCTATATGTACAACCTGCATTGCACTGCTATCATAATAAAATTATTTACATTCATCATAAAAAGGTTTGGTAACGCAATATATGCATTTTAGGTTATGTATATAGTCAAAAAAGATTTTTTTTTCAGAAAAATTGATAATTTCGGGTGTTTACATTTCACCTATGATATATTAATTAACATGGCGTTAAAGCTGAGAAAAAAAACACGTTAAATGAAAAAAAATTTATTACATTAGCAGCTTTGGTTGCTGAGATAATCAAACTGCAACTAAGGTGTACGAATCCTCTCCGCCGCTCCGCGGCGCTTCCCCCACCACTGGGACGCATGGCCGAAGTAGCCGCCCGGTTGCGTGCACTGAACGCGCATTGTTCGTCGGTCGTTTTAGACGAACAAAACCATCTAGAGCTATCAAGTAAAATGTCATCTTTTGTAGCATTATTTCAACAACCACTGTGTCAAATTTCAATTAAAAATATCAAATAGTTTCAGAGTAATCGTCGGTTGAAAAATTTTTTTTGTCTCGGCTCCTATTGGTCCGGTCTTGACAAAATTTATATGAAAATTCATGGTTTTTTACATACTTTAAGATGCATTTTGCCGCGATTCTCTAACTCAAGAATTGGCCAAAATAAAAAAAAATTTTTATTAAAAATGTTGCTAAATATTAATATTAAGATAATTTATTTTTACCGTTTGTTAATTACGTCATAATCTGTCGATTAAACGCAGTTGGATCTGCTCGTCAAGGCAGAGGTAGTTGGCTCTCGCTGCCGATTCGAGGCCCTCCTAGTCAACCCCGAAGCCTCTCGATTGGGCAAAATCTCTGATGAGCCCGCCCCTCCGAGGTGTTCTCGGGACACTGCTCCGCCGTAGCTGGCAGTAAGAATCTAGTCGTGATAGAGCAATCGTCTCCTCGCACCTTGAAGTGACTGTGAATTGTGTTGAGTCTCGCAATTATATGAATCTATAGAAACACAGTGTTTTTCGCCAGAGTGTGCGTGTTGTGAATTAAGTTTAGCGCCAGGTCGATCGTAGCCCGGACACGACAGCAGTTCCATGCAGGATGGCCATCGTCCAAGTTTGGCGACGGCTCGAGCTGCTCCTCCAGTGTGGCAGCAGCGGCATCGGCCCATCGAGCGTTGTCAGGCTCTAACACCCTGAAGCTTCGCGACCTGGGCCATTAGGCGCCCCGCAGGACACACTTGGCCGATAACACCATCTACAGCATGCGTCTACATTTTGCGTAGATATATTCTAGTAAGTAAGCGCGCGATATCGACGTATTTACTGTGAGCGCGAAAATAGAAGGTGCGTTGTGATTAAACTTAATTAGTGTACATAGCTATGGTTATTGAATAAATCAAGGGGCGCGGTAGCGCCACGATGGCAAGTATAAGGTATGTTCAGTACACACGCCGCCGTCTAAATTGTCCGGTGCAAAACTATAAAAATCAAAACTATAAGTTCTTAGATAAACTCAATTGCATGTATTGTTTTAGCATGTTAAAACAAACTTTTATACCAAATTTCAGCCTTCTAGCTATAACAGATTTTAAATCAGGCGAAGACCGAAATATTCAAAATGTAGCTATCGTAACTAGTGGATGATTACTTATTTCAATTATATTCTTCGCACTCATTTAATATCTATCACAGCTAGAGGGCTGAAATTTGGTACATAAGTTTGTTTTAACATATTAAAACAATACATGCAATTAACTTTATCTAAGAACTTATAGTTCTGATTTTCATATTGTTACCTACCTGAAAATTTAGACACTAAAGGCATGAAGTTAACAGTGTAAGTATTTATATGAAAGTCAGAATTATAAGTTTGTAGACAAGGTTAATTGCATGTACTTCATGCAATTTATAATAAACTAGACATAGCTGGAACATTTATCACGTTTAAACCAGCAACATTTATTATGATTACGTATTAATAAATTATTTATAAAAAATGCTGGAAGAACTCAATTGATAAGAACAGTAAATGTATCCATTTAGTAATGGATCACTAAATATATGAACTTTAACAACTTTTATCCAGTGTTATCAAATTTTATGTTTAAAAAGTATTTCTGTCATAAAATTTATTATGGTTACGTATTATAAAATTACAAAATTAAAAATTAAAAAATATAACAATCGCAAGTGTTCGTAATACCTGTAGGACAATGTTTAATAATTATTAAGATTAGGCGCTTGAAATAATCAGATTAAAGCTTTCAAAATTTTAAAACTCCAAGTTCATCCAACCAATAGACATGAAAGTTGTTATGGAATTCCTTTGACTAATTTACTAACTAAAAAATTAGTTCTTTTCAATTGTAAGAGAGAAAGAAGTACAATCAGCTTTCAAAATATGAATGAGCGTGCCTTTTTTTCAAAGGAAGTATACCTTTTGCTATCTAGAAGGTAAAAAGAGTATATGAGTTGTCAAGCCCATTTGTCGCAAAGATACCATGACAAATTTAAAATTGTTGCCATTAACCAGTTTTAAAATATCAACATTTAAAAGTATTAAAATTAGAATATTCAAAACTAGTCAATGGTGTCAACTTAAAATTTTTCATAGTATCCTTTTAAGAGATGGGCTTAACAACTTATATGTTCTTTTTCCTTTTAGATAGCAGAAGGTATACTTCCCTTGAAAAAAAATATCGCTAATCCACATTCTGGAAGCTGGTTGTCCTTCGTGCTCTCTGGAAATTGAAAAGAACTAAATTTTCAGTAAGTAAATTAGTCACAGAGATTCCATGACAACTTTCAGGTTTATCCATTGGACGAGCTTTAAGTCTTTAAATTTTGAAAGCTTTAATCTTTGATTATTTCAAAAGTCATGCAATGAATATATACAATTTCATAAACTTATTCTGTGTTTAAATTAACTTTTATTTTTCAGATTTTTATGTTTAAGTAATTCATTTATATTGTAACAGCTAATTATTCTATCATAATAATCGCACAATTTTTTCTTGTATACACGATATCATGGGGCAACATATATATTAAGATAGCAGATGATCAAAGATTTTAATTAAAAAATATATGACCTAAAGTATAATATTCCCAGTAATATATATATTACCTAATAATATTACCCATACAATTACATTGATGGATTTGACTTATAACGAAAAGCTAACTTTTTATACTACATTTCAGATGTATTTGAACACTTTCTTTACTCTTAATCAGAAGATACGTGTCTCAGCAATTTTATTATTTAACACCATAAACCCTTACAAACTACTAAATAATTTCAAATCATTTTTTTAATTAATTAAAATCCTGTAATATTTTAATTTAATTTATTGTTTACATGCATTGTTATATTTGATTAATTAACGTCTAACATTTTTGATATTCTTTTCCATCAGGAAAAGAATATATATAGTTAATTTATCAGTAATGCATTATATATTACACATCTTATTTTATCTACTCAGTGGATGAAACCCCTTTCACACGTTAAAAATAATAATTATAGTGGTAAACAAGGCTACCACAGTAAACTCTGTTGATTATACGTTGCTTTTTCATCCTAAGTACGTCGAATCACCTGTAACAGAGAAGGAATAAATTATTTTAAAATAAAGAATTATGTTCTTTTATTTTAAAGTTAATTTAATTAAAGATAATTGAAGTATACGTATCTTATATAGTGAGATCCTTTGACAGTATATTTATATCCTTATCCATCTTTTTTGTAAATGAATTTTTGCACTTGAAACTTTTTGCAGGTTCTAGATTAAACACTATTGCACACGCGCAGTACGAGTTTTATCGGCTTTTAGCGCGTTTTAAATAATATAATTTATCTTAAACTTGGAGTACCCACGCGAAGGTTATTAGCTAGTAGAAATCATCAGTTGACCGATATTTCAAGTTAAACATAATTATAGCACCAAAGTGGGTTGGCACCAGTTGTTTCGAAAGTAACCCTCATAACCGCGCGAAAATTTGAATGTGTAATTTCAGATGAAATAAAGTGCTTAAAAATAAAAGTGAATTTAATTATAATTATAAATATTCGGTAATGTCTCGCTCGTACACTATACTAAATAATTTTATTTCAGGTGATAGGATACTACTGAAAATGGCTGTAATAGTAGTAATAATACCAGTCTGAATAGTTTACATTGAATAAAAGTATTATATATGTAATTTATTATTAGATACCTTTAGAAGTAGTGAAATCTCCCCCCTCCCTCTACAAAAAACCTTTGCAAGGTAAATGGCTGGCAAGTATAAGGTTGTTTCTTTAGGTAAAAATTAAAAATAAATATCAAACTCTTAATAATATAAAGTTAATTTTCGAACTCTCAATAATCCATATGTGGTCTAAACTGAAAGTGTTTTTTCTACATATCTATTTCATTATGTAAATTTAAATTTCATTTTCAACTCTCGATAACCTTTGTATAGCCAAAATCCTAAGTATCTTATTTTGACTGTCATTTCATTATATAAATTAAAGATTTAGATTAGATGATTGAGGCTTTATTGTATACGGTTATTAATACTTCCCTTACTAAAGAGTGATAATAATAATGTTTATAAAACAGTGATTAAGAAGGTATTTATAATTAGTTTAAAAAATAATTATGTTATATGCGTAAAGATCTTTGCGCTAAGGGTCTATTGGACAGACTACCATTTCCTTTGGGTCAATTCTCTATAATATACTTATTTTATAAATTTCAATTTGAATTTTAACAAAAGAAAGTTGTAATATCAATAAATAAATTGACAAGTTTCTTTATAAAAAGCAATAGTTTTGAAAAAAATAAATGAGCGTTTAAATGGGGGAAGGAATATCAATGCACATGTATATTTAGCCTCTTGATCTGACATTTTTTCGACCATTAAAGGAATATTATAAGAATACTCTCAGATAGTGGAAAATATAAAATGATGTACTTCAAGAAATCAATGTTAGCTAAAGCTTTAAAAAAAGTTTTGGATGAGAATGATTTTTCAAGCAGGATTACAAATGGATTTAAAGCATGTGGATATCCATTCGACGTCGACTTCAACATCCTGTTGACTTCAACATTTTATATAAAGGCAAGAGAATTAAATCTTTGCCTTCTTGTACAGAGACTGTGAATTCTTCACCCCCGATTACAAAAAACTGTGATAACAAGTACAAACTTTTAGAGTTTTTTGAAAAAAGTGCAATTTCTTCAGATATTTTAAAAAATTTCAAGAAAATGAGTTAACTGAAACTTGGAATGATCGCGTAACTTCAACAGCATTTTTGAATTTCGGCTTCTACTAAGAAAAGATTCTGGTAAATAATTCTACCCTACAGTTATTTATTTCTTTTTTTAAATTTATTATTTTAAAATTATTTATAATTCATTTACCACATTACTTTCCATAAACCGATGCAAATAATTTTTACGCTTTGTACAGGTAAGAATGTGCAAAATAGTGATAATAGTATACTAAATAATAGCTTATTTGACAATACAACTGATGTAGACTTTTCTCATAAAAATACTAGAGAAGATTGGGATAGAGCAGGTCTTCGAATTACACGGGAAAGTATACAATTGTAAAGCCTACAGTTAAAACTACTGATTTCTCAGACGCAGATGACTTACATTCCCACTAATAAAAAGTCATGACCGGATGTTTTGAAGCCGCTGAAGACGAATTGTGATTGGTTGATGTTGTGCGCATGCGTCAAGACTCAAGAGCCAATATGTTCATGTGTCATGGTTCATGTGTTTCCGGTGAATGCGTTAGTTTGAGGTTAGAGCGCGCGAAGCCCGCTGATGTTGATCTAACATTCTCGCCTAATATAATGGCAAAAAAGATCTGCGTGCAAGCAGAGTGCAGGTACAAGAAATCGAGAAAGATTTGTTTTTATTTCATACACAATAGAATCGACAATGGGTTCATGAGTTCTTCATATATAGATATACCTATGCACAGTTCGATAAGTTCTTTTTAAAAACTGTACTTTAAAAAATAACTTTTAAAAGAGAAATAATTCTTCAAAATTTTCAAAATAAAAATCGAATTTGATTATTTTAAGTATTTCTGAGTACTATTAAATTATGAACAAACTGCATGAAAAATTAAAGCGCGCGAAGCGCGCTAAAATTAGAGGGACAAAAAGATGTTCAAATAATAATAATAATAAATAGAATAAACAAATTCTAGTGAGTCAAAAACACGTAGCATTGCGTCTGGGTTAAGCGCTCACCCAATTTTCAGCTCGATCGTTCTTTATCAGGCATTGCACCTTGATAAAGAACAATTTTCCGTACGAGAGGATCAAGTAGCCGTCTAAAGCTAAAGTTTTCATTTACTCGGAAACGCATTGCGTCGTTTCATGAGTAGAAGAGCAACGTGCATTGCGTCACGATAATCTTTAATATGTTGCTGAATATATACAATGCATTGCGTCATTGTATATAGAAGTAACTATTAAACATATTTCAATTTTAATTTATTCGCGACATATTTCGATTTATTCGCCCGGTATCCCAGACCATATAAAATCTAAATAATTTTTCAGAAAATTTTTATTATAATCTCTCGCTTCTTTTCATTCTCCGTTGCGCAGAGGCGGGGACGTTTCAATATAAATAGCTAATCCAATAATACTATTAATAGTAACGAAAAATATATAATAAGATTTTAAAAAGGTTATTAAAATTATAAAAGCGCGGACGTCGCCGGAAAACCATAGCAAAGGAGAAAATTTTTTAAAATTGAAAAAAGGACCGAAAAATAAATTAGTACTAGTATTTAGAAAACGAACTAGAATATTTTTCCCCCCTCAAAGTTTTATAACGTAGATCTGCCGCTTCTCAAAAAATTCTTATAAGTTCTTGTGGTAATTCTAAGTACTTTTTCATCTGCATAATGTTTTACTGCAGTGTTTGTTGTTCATGTTGAAAAATTCAGTATTTTTTATGCAAAAACCGTTAATTTTAGGACAAAATCATACACATTGAAAAGTGCTTAGAATTGTTGAAAGAATTTATAGGAATATTTTCTGAATGTTTACAATTAATTTTATTAATTTTATATATTAATTATATAAGTTGATAATTTGAGATAAAACATTCAAAATTGCTTCTAAACATGCTGAAAAAATTCTGACATCTTCTTTGGCTATTTCTAAGTCGATTTTATTCATTGTGATTTTTTCTAAAAGTTTAAGATGTTCAAATTAAAAATAGCCGAATGAATTATTAAAATATCGAGCTTGGACCGCCATTTTGAATTTGCCATATTGAATTCAAAATTTCGCTAGTCCACAAATTGATTATGCCACCGTTCCCCTAATAAAAGTAATAGTCAAAAATTGCATATCTTATTATAAAATCCGCCATAGTTGATTTTCTAGAAGACCTAGCTCAATGCTGACAACAAAAAATGTAAGAGCATGCCCATAAATAGTAGGATACCAAGTTTTAAATAAAATTCTTCAAGATTTATTAGCTTTTAGATAAGCTTGAAAATATATTTCGTCAATTTGAGCGCAAATGGGTTAAATCATCATCTTGGATTCACCATCAGTAATTTTTGTAAAAATAATGATGAATTCGTAATTAGTGATCCTAAGAACCCTTATTTTGATACCCAACATATCGATGGCTGGGTGGAACAATCCCGTAACTCGGGAGTTGCTTGGAGAACTCCGTAACTCATTTTCGTTTCTAAAATTTTGTAGTGGCATTCCTGCGGGAAATTGAAAAATGCGATTTAAATTAAATAAAAGAGTCAAAAAATTCGAAAAATTTCTGTAAATTTCTACTAAAATACTACATATATTCTATTATTGTAAACTTTAAAATTTATTTAGAATATGAATAAATTAAATTAGTTTTAAAGTACAGTACGAGCTCTCGCTCTCGTTCTCGCTCTCTTTTTTACTTCGTTATTGATGACTTTTTTTAACATCTCGTGCATTAAGACACACACCCACACGAGATGCCTTCCTTGACGAGAGAAGTAAACGCGTATGTGTAACTGAAATATTATTAAAGCGCGAGAGCGTTCGTCTTTAAAAGTGTCGTCGTGAAATTTCAGAGGTGTGTGAACGACCCTTAGCGAGATCGAGAGCAATAAAATATGTTTGTCTGCGGGAGAAAGAGAGCGAATTTTTATAAGTACAAAAGTTAGCGATATAATTCATTGAAGTCAGATTTTGTACTTCCGAGACGCAAAGACTCACACATATTTGTAGCAACGAACGCGCCGCGCATCAGCCACGCAATGTACGACTGCACGCCATTGTAAAATACACACAGGCAACAATCGTATACTTTTATAGACTTGCATTTAATCCTGCCGCTCGTCATTACCGTCGGAGTCGAAACTCCGACGTCCAGTCCAGAAGTGATTTTTTAAAAACGGGCAGACTATCCGCAAAACCCATAATTATGTTAAATTTATTTTGAATATCACATATTTTTACACTACGCATTAATCGTGGAGCATCAAATTTTACATTATGGGCTACTAATAGAACTGGCTTTTTAGCTAAACTTAAAAATTCGTGAAATGAAATTAAAGCGTCTTCCAATTTATAAGTTAATAATTCTGTGTCGTATAAATATAAATTATTATTTTTAACATGTAAACCAGTCACTTTTGTTGCAGCAATACTTATTTGTTTATTAGGTATTATGTAAATACTAAAATCAAAATTATTCATCTTTGCAGCTATTTGCACTATATCATCATCCATTTCTAATCCAGAAGTTTCTAAACCAAAGTATACTATTTGATTATTTGATTCAATTGTCTGAGAACTAGAAAAATCTGCACTATTTATTCCGCAATTAGATTCATACGTTTCGCCTTCCCGACTTTCTTTTCTTTTTCTTAATTGCTCTCTTTCTTTTGTTCTATGAATTCTATTTAGCTTATACTCAACAGTCTTTGATTTTAGAGCTCTGTAGTTTCTGATTTTATCCGATCTTTTACAATAAATCTTAGTATACAGCCCCTCAGGCACCTGCAAATTATGTTTAATTTTTAAAATAGAGGACTCTCCGTCATTTTGCAACGTACACGGACTCTATCCCCAATTAAAATTTTTATTTAAAGCATTTTTCAATTAAATAAAGTCATATGCATGAACTTAACATGCATACGGTCATGTGTATAACATTATTTTATCAGTTATTAATTTAATTATATTTTTTATTCGAGTTACAAGTTGGCTTGCCGCTTGGCCATATGTAATGTACGGGGCACGACGCCAACTTGCAACGTTCATATCAACTATCTAAATAGTAAATTTCTAAAAATAAATGCTGGTATGAGATTCTGCAATTAAGAAACTATGTAAAACGCAAAAAATCCGGTTGCGATTCGTTAATTTTCATTCGAAAAACATCGTTGCAAGATTGAAGAAAAATACAGCGCGCGCGCGAGAAACGAGCTAAGTTTGCCCCACGGCTAAGTTTGCCCCCGGAGTCGAAATTATATGTTTCACTTTATATGTAAACTTGTCAAATATGTAAGAAATAGAAATTTCACATGCCGTATATTAATTTCTGAGGCACTTTTGCCATATAAATTTGTAACGTACATGATCGTTAGTTCATCAGCTTTCGACTCATGTATAGTTCATAGGATAAATCATTAATTAACATTATTAAAACAAGAACAGAAGAGTTAGAGTCTCGCGTCTAGCATATTTGCATGCGAGTTATTTTGTCCACTAGGGCTTGTCATAAGCAACAAATCATTATTTATTGTTAATTGAACATCGATAAACATTCGTATGTTATTAGTATTGCGAAAATTAATTATTTAAAGCGATAAAACATATAAATTAAGATTTCACGTGCTTTAGTATATCTATAGCGATGCTTGCGCTGGGGCGACGGGTGGGAGTAACTTGCTGCTTCAGCGTCGGAGTAGTTCCGCTCACCTGTATAAAAGGGCGCGCCGTCCCGGGAAGAGCATTTATTCTTCTCTGAAGCTGGAGCTAGAAGGAGCATTAAGTTTCCTAGCTGGCGGAAGCATACAGAGAAGCGCTGGTGCTCCGGAAAGCCCTAGATGCGGAGCATTGAGTCTCCCATAGGGAATCCGAATAAACGCGGAAATTACAGCGAAGTCTTTAGCCATGTATAAGGCTTTGATTTTATCTTTTTTAATAAAAGTAAAGTTAATTTAAAATTCTTAAAATTTTTTTCTAAGTCCCCTCAAACAGCGAAATGCAAAAGTTCTGCATTAAGTCAGACTAAGCGCTTGCAATTCCTTTTATATGCGCTGGACTACCCTTGGACGCAGTACGTGATCTGAGGGAAAAGGCGATTTTTAAAATAATAATAATAAATAAAATAACCAGATTTTAGTGAGTCGGAAACACATAGCATTGCGTCTATGTTAAGCGCTCATGCAATTTTCAGCTCAGTTCTTCTTTATCAGGCATTGCGTCTTGATAAAGAAGAATTTTCAGAACGAGAGGATCAAGTAGAAGTCCAAAATCAAAGTCTTCTTTTGCCTGAAGGCGCATTGCGTCGTCTTAGGGAACAAAGAAGCATCGTGCAGTGCGTCACGATTATTTATTTTGTGTTGCTGGATATATACAAGGCCTTACGTCCTTGTATATAGAAGTAACTATTTATAATCATTTAACTTCAATTTATGCGCGAAATACTTTATTTATTCGTCCGGTATCCCGGACCACACAAAATCAAGATAATTGTCGAATACTTTTTATCAAAATCTCTCGCCTCTTTTCATTATCCGTTGCGCGGAGGCGAGGGGCGTTTCAATTTTTGTCGCATACTGCACTTTGGACTCAAATATTAGCTAAATACTTTTGCTATAACACTTATTTTTTGGCAGTTTATGAGCGATAATATTATTTACCGCTTCATTAGCTTGACTAGAAGCCACAAAGGAGAATTCACGTGCATTATTTGCGTACTTGTTAAAAATTTCTTTTAATTTTAAATGTAACGTTTCATCAGTTAATATAATCGTCTGAAAGTTCGACGTATCTTGACGTTTGCACCAGCTACCGCAGTTTTCATGGCAATTAAACAAATGATCTGGAATACTTCGAAGAGTATTTGCTAACTCATTCGATTTGCATTTGTTTTGCGCAATCGCATAAGAAAAACATTTTTTTATGTGTTTTATTACATTTTGTTTTTTCAATTCTTTACAAGAATTTGCTAAATTATATAAATCCTTCGAAAAATTTTTTACTAAGTGATTCTTATCTGATAATTTATGTACAGTGTCAGTACTATTTTTGTTAATTGCAGCAATCGTACTGCTGTCATCATCACCGATCATTACTTTTACATTCATATTATTTTCTTTTAATATTTTACTTCTGTTAACTAGTGCTTCACCTACATCTGCTTCCATAGCCTTAGCACTTCCAGTGAAATTTTTATAACAATCGTGTTCTTCTTTAGCTAGCCCTAAGTCACACTTAGCACATTTTCGGTTACGAGTTGCGTAGTCCAGAATCTTTCCGGATTCGAAACCTATAATGGTACCGTAACCATTCAGACTGTCATAAGATCTGCCATTCCCTCTTTTGCTCCAACCCATATCGTAAGAAGCAATGATATTAACTTTATTTGCTATATTAATATTGACATATCTGCTAAGCGTACACTAAAATCTAAGAATCTCAGTGTGCATTTAGTAAATATATCAGCAAAGGTCCAAATATGTAAGACCATGCTTAAATTAAAGGTAAAAATGTACAGATTAAATAAATAAATTACTTCATAGTTTCATTCACTCACTCATCATACACATATCACTTGTCGAAGGATCATTACACTTTCATCGAGTACTATAAAGTTTGTTCGAAGGACTGGAAATTGATATTTAGACAGTAGATGAATGCTAAAACACCATGACGAGACTCCAAATTGTACAAATGACATAATTAGATGTGGTTATTGTCCTTACAATGTTTCAGATAGCTTTTCAGCATTTTGAATCACTAAACGCTTCTCTTCTTGGGCTGCTCGTCTACAGCTATCTTGTGCGGCTTGTTCAATTGCTGATCCAACTTCATTCTCATACTTTTTATAAACTCTTTCACTCATTGTTGGAATGTCCATACATGAAAATAGTTTGCGAACCGATGTATAACCCTGACCAGCATGAATAGTACCTTCAAAAGTTTAGGTTATGTTTTAATGAAACTTTTCAAATTGAATAATATTGAACTGTTCATTATGTACACAAAGTATTTTTCATAAGAAATTTAATGAACTTACCAAGCACAGCTGTTGTATTAACATCACCATAATCTTTTCTTTCGTGAATGTGCTTTTCCCCTGTGTTACGTCTGAACATGTATATACAACTTCTTAATTCGCGATGGTTCCAAGGGAAATAAATAAAGGACTCTGATATACGTTATGTGAAAAGTATATATGTATATATTTATTCATTTATTTATTGAACATGAATTTAGTAATAATTGCCCCTTGCTTTGCGATCGTTGTATGATCGCATTACCGGGTGAGGGGTCGGAAAATACGAGACCAGTATAGAAATGAAAAACTCAGATATTTTAGTAAGAGAAAAAGTACCTTGCTACTCTCGGTGTGTTGTATGTGTACGTGTATATCTATATCTATGTATATGTAGAAGTCGATGCTGGATGCTGCCGCTCGGTAATCTCCCGCTGTGAGGGTCTTCCTTCGTAGAGAGAGAGTATACGGCGCCGCCGCGTCTGGGCCTTTTTACAGGTATTCGGTCGGTCCGTTCTATGCTCCGTATCTATCTCTCTCTCTCTCTCTCTTTTCTTTCTCGAACGGAACGTCTTCTCCGTTTACTTAATTACGAAAGACTCGCGCACTACTGCTTTTCGTGTTTTCTGCGCGCGTTCAAAATAATACAATTATACAGGTTCGAGTACTTGTCGACTATTTGTGTCTGCGTATATAGAGATCACGCACTTGCGGTCAATCGATCGTACTGATCAGTTTTCGGTCTGTGAACTTAGTGTCCGCGCCGCCGCTTATCTTCTCTATTTAAGCAGGTAGGTGATTTTTGGCGCTGGACCCTCTCACTTTCCGCTGCCACGCCTAATTAAGTCACCGTCGAAGGTTTTTCTCGGCGCTTCTCTATCGATGATGACACTTGTTTACGCTTTTCTTCAATCTTCCACTCTTGATTTCCTCAAGGCGTCGGCCTTCCGCATCTACGTATTACCTGCCCGTTTTGCGTACTGCATTAAGGGCAATTCCTATTCTCGAGGTCTTTTCGAGTTTTTCGGCTAGTGCGCAATAGTCGTGATTTTTCCTCGTTGTTGCGTATCTGTTCACGTGCTTGTATTTCTTCCGTAATGAAATTTGTTTATTTCATTACACCTGATTGAACTTCATTCCGGATATAGCAGTTATCGCATACAACAATGAACGTGCTAAATAATCCCGTTCGTATTTCATCAACACTTTTTTCCAAGTCTAGCACCTTTTGGCAGTTTTTGCACTTTAAATTCTTCGCGAATTCTTTGAGGGCAATAATCCTATTACCTTCAAAAGTACTGTTTTTGTGAAAATCTTTGGCCAGGAAATTGCTCACTGCCTTCATTTTTGTGGATTCTGATATAGCCTGAAGAGCATTCTTTTTCTTCAAATCTTTCTTTCTTGTTGAAAAACGTCCTTTTTTGCATCTATACTGCGATTGCCACATTTTGCATTGCTACCGATGTCAACAGATTGAGAGCTTCTACAGGTTAGTCTAAGAGGTTAAGATTGGATATACTTTATAATGACTACATATGACTATGCGGCGTTGCCAGCTCGTTCAACTCTCCCGAGCGAATTTGTGTGCGTTCACACAGATATGACACGGATACGCTTTCGTATATGTGTGTGTGGTAGTAGTGCTCAACAACTAATGTATATTACTTACACGCTCTCCCGTATGTCATAAGTTGAATCGGATGAGAACGACTGGGGGTCATGAACTACCTTAATCGAGTGTTCACACAGTAGTCGAATACAGCAATGCCATACGTTGCACCAGGTCAATTTTTTATAAAGACGCTTGTAAAGCGCGAGGCAACGAAGACCGTGCTTGTGAAAACCACACGCATCTTAATACGCACACCTACACGAGATGTTAAAAAAAATAATTATCAATAACGAAGTAAAAAAGAGAGCGAGCGCAAGAGCGAGCGCACCTACTGTACTTTAAAATAATTTAATTTATTTATATTCTGAATAAATTTTAAAGTTTACAACAATAGAAAATATGTAGTATTTTAGTAGAAATTTCAGAATTTTTTCGAATTTTTTGACTCTTTTCTTAATTAGAATCGCATTTTTCAATCTTTCGCAGGACTGCCTTCTTTATCGTACCGTTAGTGACGGGTCATTAGTGGCTATCGGATCCCCTTAAAAAAGTTAAAATTTGCAAAATTAATATTTTTTGAACAGGCACTTAATTCTACAGTAAAGGCTGAATTCCATAGAATTCCAATGACTAGAATCGAATGTGGGTTGCACACGCTCAGCCGCCGGAACCTCCCTTCACCCACATAAATTTTTTCACCATAGTTTTTGATGCTGAAATTTTTTCCACCCTCACTCTCAGCATCGACAGTTTCACCTGGGATCCAGGGTGGGTGTGTGTGTGTGTGTGCGCGTGCGTGCGTGCGTGCGTGCTTGCGTGTGTGTGTGTGTATATACATCACTCAAAATTTTAATAAATTACTAAGTCAAACAATTTTTAGCTATATATAGTTCTAAATTACAATTTCAATAAGTTGTATTTTAATGAGATCTACAATTTTTCTATTCAACTTTTTATTGTAGAACGTCTTAATTTTAAGTTGTCTGCGAAAACATTCATATTTTAATGTTAACATTCAATTTTGGGGGTTATTATTTGGGTATTCTATATCTTTTTTATTTGATTTTTGTTTGTGAAATGCTTGGAATCAAAATTATAGCCTAAAAATTGTTTTTAGTGATTTTTCGAAATAACCGTATAATTAATGTATGAATAGGTTCAGACCTAAAACGCGACTGTCATCTTATTAGCACTAGGGGAGTCTGTGAAAAAAAATTGGCTCAATCGCAATCGATTTCGGTGAGATAAGTGAATCACAAGCCATTTTTTGTAAAAAATGCATATAAAAAAAAAAACAAAAAACGCTCGCATTTGAAAAATAAGTAAGTTATCGAAAATCGGGAAAATCTGATTTTTCTATTTTTTAAGATGAGCATTTTCCAAAAAGTTTCAACTCAATTGGTCGAAAATTAAGGGAGATACAGTTCATTACATATTTCCCGACGATAAAACTATAAGACCGTGTCGCGGTCGTGGCTAAAAAACAACTTCATGGAAATGTTACTTATGATTAAATTTTAAAAAATCAGTTCTGCGTTATGTCGAATTTAAAAAAAATGCACTTTTCTTTGGTTTAGCAATCTAAAATTTTTTTTTAATCTAGAGTTTTCGGACCGATCGGGTTTTCTTCTATGAGCCGAAAGATAGTCAAAAGCTCAGAAGAACATGGGAAACGTTATTAGTAACCATATTTCTGAGCTATTTTATGTTTTTTTACAAAAAATTAATGCATCAAAATACTGGAATATTACTAACTACGAATGTTCCCGAGGCACCAATAAAATAAAGTATTATAAGAGAGCTTTCATTTAAAACAAAATATGCCCAGATATGATGCTTTGAAAAGTAATGCCAGTTTAAAAAAAAATAATAACAAACATCGAAATTTTTGTTCCATATGCCTCCCCATGTTAAATTTTCATATTCGATATTTCCCATGTTCCTCGGCATTGCTTATCATCTGTTGGCTTACAGAAGAAAGTCCTATTGGTTCGAAATCTCTAGCTTAAAAATTTTTTTTTCAAATTCTAGACCAATATTAATACCAATAAGAAACGTGCATTGCGACGTAGCAATAATTATTGCTGCGTCGTGATTTATTTGTCACGCCAGCTGATTCACTCGCGGCAGGCTGACAGCTCCTAGAGCAGAGCCAGCGCTCGGTGGCGCTCGCAAGAGTTGCCTCTGACCGACCGCGTGCGGAGCGCAGGATGTGACGTGGGTATTCTACCGAAGCTTGTAAGTAACAACCGCACACGCGCGCCGCTAGTGCGGCACAAGGCACTTGTGCTTTGCGAACACGAGATGAAATTCTCAAAACTCGTCCATTTTGAGGTTTTTGTTGAAAAAAATTATTTGATCTGTAATAGTTTTCCTCGAAGTTTTTATTGTAATCGTGAACAATGGAAATTGAAGTGGATTGTGATGGAGGCCCTACGATGAATTTTGTTATTCAGAATAATATATTGGATTTGTCAGTCATAAAAAAATGTATCCATCAGCCGCCGGCCTCACGTACACAAAGGATGGAAAAAATTATGTTGCAAATCCTGTCGAAGATTACGATTACAAGTTCCATTTGGTTGAAAGCGTAACAAAATACAAATTGTGGTGTAAAAAGGGTAAGTTATTTACCAACAATATCTTTCAATTCTGCATCTTTGTTTATTAACCATAACCTAAATTAGTATAATTAAAGTATGCCTTAACTTAAAATAAATAGTACCTTTTGTAGGATCATACTATTGTTTTATTAATTATTTCAGAAACTTCAACCCTATAACATCATTAAGTCTTTCGAAGAAACAAAAGTCCCAATATCTAGACATAGATATGCAGAAAGATGTTCTTCGAAAGAAAATATTAGGAAATAAATTGCATAAAAAAGTTGTTGAATATTTTCAATCGCCATACACGTATAAAGAAATTCGTCAACTTTTACTTGTGAGTTACAATATCCAGTTATCAGTTAGAAATTTGAGAGAAATATTGAGTGGACTGAAATTGAGAAGAAAAAGGATTATTGAAACTGTTGAATTGAGAGTTAAATTGAGACTGTTAAATCATTAATCGCAGCATTAATAGTCGAAGTGAATAGTTTTGGTAGTAATCTTGGTTATCGAGCTCATTGGCTTCGATTGAAGAAGAAATATTCATTCACAGTAAAACACGGATGTTTACCGGCAATTGTAAGATCTGATTGTGGGACTGAGAATAGTTTAATTCAAGTTTTGCAGATAGCGTTAAGAAGTAATCATTATGATGAATGTGCAGGTAATAATAGTTTTATCAAAGGTAAAAGTACCGCCAACGAAAGGATAGAAAAGTATTGGCGACAACTACGCCAACAAATCACAGAATTTTATATGAATTTTTTGAAGTCAATGGCTAGAAAAAGCGTATTGGATACAGCCAATCCACTGCATATAGAATGCTTGCGTTTTTGCTTTGGCAATTTACTGCAGTATGAATTGCAATGTGCATCAGAGGAGTAGAATATTCACAGACTGAGAAAGCAAAATAACATACGTGCTCCTTGTGGCATTCCGAATGTTCTGTATGGTTGGCCTGAAAGATATGGTGCACAGGATTGTAAAAAAAACATTAACAGAAATGATATCAACAATCTAATCAATTACTTCACAATACAACCAAAACTATATAATCAAAATACAGAATAGTACATTACGCAACTAGTGCGCGAAACAAGTGATCCACGCACGCGTCGAGTTTGTCACCCGAGCGAATCGAGGGTAACAATAAAGACGAGTGCGTGGATCACCTGTTATGTGCACATGTTGCGTACACTACTTTTTAACATGCCGTCCGCGAAACGCAGTCTTTTTCTAAAAACAAATGTTATTGAAAGCGAGTGGAGCGAAACAAGTCAATTTGTTACCCGAGCGTAGCAAGGGTGACAAATAGACGAGTAAACAAAAAAAAACTTATTAATTAAATTAAAAAAGAGCAAAGGAATTAAATTTTAATCAAGTCAAAAATTTTATTTATAATCAAGCATCAGGTTTTTGATTGATAACAAAATTAACAGTACAATTATTAAACTGAAAGTTACTAAGTTCATTATTAGAAAGTTTCTTTATAACTAATTCTTGATGAGTTGAATTCGACGACTGCTCCTGTGGACATTTTTTTACAGCAGGTACATTAGAATGTTTATCAATATCAGGAACAAAAGGAGTTGACAAAATTTCTTCTAATTCTTGTAGGTTAGGTGTTGGAGAAGTAACAGTCTGTACTGATAAATTTTCTGCATCTGCTGTGAAAGGAATAGAAAAAAATTCCTCCAATTCACTCTCATCAGTTGTTGCAGAAATAGTACCTTGCTGTGACCATTTTTCTGAATCTGGTGAGAAAGGTGCAGAAAAAAACTCATTTGAAATTAATTTTGGGCGCTTCGATTTTGATTGTTGACAATATTTTGCTGATGTCGAAGGAGAATCTGTGTATGACGGGGCAGTAGAGTTCAAAGTTGATTTGGAAGTAGAGGGTATCGAAATTGAAATCGAATTAGTAATTTTTTCGCCAATTTTTCTTTTGTGAGCTATAGATTCTTCGATGTAACCTTCAGCAACTGTCGTCGATTTCCATCCTCCAAGTTTCTTAACAGCGGTGATGTCTCCTCCGGCTTCCACTAGCAATGTTGCCGATGTTCGACGAAAACTATGCTCAGTATACATTTCCGGATTCGGCAAATTTAAAAATGTGGCAATAACTTTGGGCATGGCTCCGATTTTGTTGATTCCAACTGGTTGTTTTGTGCATTTACCAGCTCGATAATTTAAAAGCAATCTATTACATTTACAGTCCTTTGGACGAAGCTCTAGATATTTTTTGCAAATGTTGTAGAATTCTCCAACAACAGTAAAAGAACCTTCAACCCCAGTCTTCGTATTCAGAATATTAATATATAATAATTTCCTATCCAGGTCTTTTATGTCATTTAATGTTATATTTGTAAGCTCTGCTCTTCTGCATGCACCCGACTTGCCGATTACAAATACCACCTATAAGCATGTAAAAAAACGAAATTAGCTTCATATATAAGAAATCATGCCTGTATAGGACACACTACGTGACTAAAACTTACTTTATTTAATAAATGTATTTCATCCGGAGCTTCGTTGCAGAATTTTTACACTTCAGATGGAGTAAATACTTTTGATTTTTTTCTTTTGTGGTTAGCACTTTTTCTCTTCAAAAGAGCTTTGACTCGTTGATAGGCGCCTATCTCAACATTATCATACGTACTAATAGTGGCTTTTAACATTGAGTATCGAGTCCACAAGGTTGAAGGAGCTAAGTTTTTAGATAGTTCTTCAAGGTAAACCAAAATTATTTCTTCGCTCAAAGAAACAGTTTTTTCTTTCTTTCTGCCATTTTTTGAAATCTTCGTACGCTCCAGTGTATTGACGCCGTGATTTTTCGGGCAATAAATTTAAACTTATTTGATTTGCTATTTCAGCCAAATCCGGCGGTACACTGACATCACATGATTCATCCGAATCACTCTCGGAACTCATCGTTTACAATTATTTTATTCTTACTTAAAACTAGATTCCTTAATATCGATGGAGAACTTTATCGAAATTCTAACCGCAATGTCTGTGTGACAACAAAATTCGTCCACTAAACACTAAAACATATGAAACAAGATACACAACATGTTTCGCACACGATTAAAAAATCTTATGTTTCGCAAACAGAAAACAAACAGGCGAAACTGTGTTTCGCGCACGGCGTGTTAAAAAAATTAATCAGATTATTGATACCTACTGTTCAGATTCCAAGGACAGTAGAGGAAGCTTTTTCGTTATTTCTACAAGTAACGTTCATAATTAAAAATATGCAGGGTAAGTTTATAAATTGCAAAATATATTTATATGTAAAACCTTTTATTAATATTTCTAGTCTAATAGTAACAGATGATTCTCAAAGGATCTAATAAGAAAAGAACACAAATTCACAGAAATAATAGCAACAGGATCAATAGATTTACAAGAAGAGATGTTAATGAGACTTTATTATCAGAATTTTCGTTACAAATACAATGTATATTTACATCAAAATTTGTATTAAATTTTATGCGTATATATTAACTAATAATAAGTGAGTAACTGTAACTGGGTTACTAGCGAATATAACATAAATAATTAATAACAATAGAATTTGTATTATTACCATGAACAAAATTATGTATATAATGACTAATTTTTGACAATTTATTTTCCTTGTATGATTATAAGTTGAACAAATGTAGTATAAAAAAAATCCAAAGTTTACCTACTATAATAACTACAAATAGTTATTTTCATGTACAATGTAAGCAAAGCAAATTAAAATATGAAATCTTAAAGTTCTGTCACACAATTTTATATGGTATTGTTTACCTTGAACATTATTTATGAAACACTACAAAAAGTCTTTTTATAGATAATTATTCAATATTACCTTTACAATCATATCAGATAATACTATATAATATTTAGTTTAACGAAAGCGCAATAAAAAACTTTTGTTTTCGTATGTACATACTTATAAGTTATAAATCTTGTTAGCCTATTTCTATTTGTTCATCATTGTACGATGATCTTCACAACCATGGTAACAGAATGATATGATATTTGTACATTCAAAAATTTTATTGCAGCTTTCAACGTGTTATTTATTACAACAATAATGCAAATTTGTGAACTTCAACTTCTTTGAAAAATATATATTTCTATAAAACAAGATTTCCTATAATAATCAGTCTTTTGAGAATGCTATGGAATCCTTTAAAAAAAAGAACGCTAAAAAATCCTACAAATAAGGTATACATTAATCCTACAGGTAACGTTTGAGATCTATCTTTATGACGATAACAAGTTAACTTATTTAGTACTTTTTCGATAAAGTTTTTTATAGATTATTATTTAATGTAATCTTCATAATCACAACAACATTATGCTATATAATTTTTTTTTCATGAACCGTGCAATTACAGTATTTTAATCTGGTACATATAACTTGTAAATCTTATTAACCTATTCCTAGTCGTTTTACATTCTACGATGATCTTCACAACGATGAGAACAGAATGATGTATTTTACATTTAAAAATCTTATTGCAGTTTTCAATATATCATTCTTTACAACAATAATACAAACTTTTAAACAAAAATATAAATGCCTATAAACCAAGATTACCTATAAGTATTTCAAAATGCTATCGAATCTTTTTCAAAACGAACGCGATAAAAATCCTGATATTTTATCTTATTATAATAGTAATTTTCCTATGTTAAGGTATGTTTACAATACTTTTGATCTTTTTCATTATGTCTTGCGCTGATGGTCTTAAAAAGTTGGTATAATTAAAACATTCTGTAAGAATTTTATGTAACTCCTCTGGTACATCTTCCAGACAGAGAATATGACCGCTCCTGAGCAAAGACTCCACACTGAAATAACTATTGACAGCTTTTAGTCTCCACAATCGGATTTCAGAGAAAAACTCTATAAGAGTGCATACTAATGCCCAAACGTCACTGTAAATAGTAGCTTCATTATAATCTAAGTATAGTTCTGGCGCCATGAACATTGGCGTTCCAGGCGACAGTTTTTTTCCTCTAGTTGACATTAACAGCGAATTTACATCACTGAATTTGGCCAAGCCAAGATCACAAATCTTAACTTCTTTTGCTTTTGTGATCATGATATTGGCTGGTTTGAGATCTCTATGAATAACTTTATTTGGGTGCCGATGCAAGAAAGTAACTCCTGCACAAATATTTATTGCAATATTATATTTGTCAGTTACCGTCAAAGGTAACTTTTGTCGTACTTCCTCTTCAAAAGTTATGTCCTTCAGTGTGTAGCCATTGACGAATTCCATAATTATATAAAATTTGGATGGAGTGTTGCATATACCCATAATGGATCCAATATTTTTATGGCTAATTTGCCGAAGTATAGCTGCTTCCTTTATTATTGCTGGAGTGGTGGAAAATTAGTGAGGTTATTTTTGATAATAAGTAACTTTATAATAATGTGTGATGTGTCGTCGGACACGACTGTCTCCTTCCGAGACTTACAAGCGAGAGGGAGAATGAGCGCGAGTACAGTATATGCGAGCGCTCTTCTCTATAGGGTGTATCTATATATGTGTGTTTACATACTCGCGTATTCGCGTTTTCGGAGTCGCGCTTGTCTCGATGTACAAAATCATATATATACAAGAGATGGCGCGACCAGTATTAATTCATAGAACAACAAGCAAAGAGTATAATATTTATACAATATTCAACACGCCTCCTTAAATTTATATTCTTTGCTTTTACATTCAGTCTTGTCGATTTTGCAATTTTCAAGTATATTTAATGCTTTTCTGTATTTTGTGAACTTTTCTCTATTCAAACTTTTTGTTAATATATCAGCTAGATTTAACTCTGAATTTATTTTTATAATATCGATTATTCCATTTTCATAATATTCATTAATGTAGTAATATTGTACTTCGATGTGCTTTGAATTTTTTGTATAATTTCCAAACTTTGCAATCGCTATTGCACCTGAATTGTCTTTGTATATGTTTATTCTTTCATTGAATTTTTCTTTAAACATTTCACTTAGCAGATTTCTTACAAATATGACTTCGGTTATTGCATCTGACATAGCCGTATATTCTGCAAAGGTTGAACATTTCGTTACATTTTTTCGTTTATTTGTTTTCCAATAAATCAGATTTCCATAATATCTTATAATATATCCAGTTGTGGATTTTCTATCTATATTGTCTCCGGTAAAATCTGAGTCTACCATGCAATCTAGTGTATCACATTTTAAATTATTAAAATACGTTAATTTTAGATCTTTAGTGTTCACTAGATATTTTAATACTCTCATAGCATATTTGAAATGAGTTTCATTATAACAACTTTGGAATATACTCAAGTAGTTTACACTATATGAGATATCTGGTCTCGTACCAGTACTTATATAAAGTAATTCTCCTATTAAGTTTCTATACTTTATTGACTCATTTTGTTCAGTTGCTTTTTCTAATTTTAGACTCGTCTCCATAGGAGTGTTATACAATTTTGCATTTTCTAGATTATACTTTGCAGCTAAAGATTCAATGTATTTTGTTTGGCTTAGTGTCATTTTGCCTTCATTCTTATTATAATCAATGTTTATTCCTATGTATTGGTTGACTTTTCCTAAGTCTTTCATTTCAAAATTTTCCATTAATTTTGATTTTATTTCATTTATTTTATTTCTATTTTTACAACAGATTAATAAATCATCTACGAAAACTAGTATATATATTGAATCTCTGCTTGCATTATTTACATATAAACAATAATCATGTTTGCTTCTCACGAAATTTAATTTTTCCATGTACTTATGAAAACAATTATACCAAGCTCTTGGGCTTTCTCGTAAACCATATAATGCTTTTTGCAATTTACAGACTTTGTTATTTCCTACTTCATAGCCTTCTGGTTGATTTACATAAACCTCTGATATTACTTCACCGTTCAGAAAAGCTGTTTCTACATCCATTTGATCAATAAACAAATCATTTTTACAACAATATGATAATAATATTTTAAGTGTTTGCATTTTTCCTACGGATGAGTAAACGTTTTCTATATGTTCTCGTTGTTGAAAGCCGCGAACTACCAATCTGGCTTTATAGGTATTATCGTTTTTTCGTCTAAATACCCATTTGAGATGAATGATTTTTTTGTTTAATGGCTTCTCTACTAATTTCCAAGTTTTATTTTTCTTTAAACTTTCGATTTCTGAATTCATTGCAATTTTCCACTGTTTTGATTCGCTCGAATTTATCGCCTCCTCGAATTTATGAAGTACATTTGCATCGATGTTATTAATATAAATAAAATGCGCTATAGGATCACCGTATCTATTTACAGGACTTTTCTTTCTTTTTGACCTTCTCGGTTCTTTTAAATTAATTTCGTTTTCATTTTCACTATTTATATCATTTTCATTGATTTCTGTAATTAAATTATCTCTACTTTTCTCGAGAGAAGAAGTAGGGATAAATAAATTTTTGTTTGTGTTGCTGACAACACTATCATATTCTTCTGAATCGCTTTCAGAATTTTCCGATTCACAACTTTCATGCTTTTCATCTGATTCGTTAAGACAAATTATTTTTGTGTCTTCTTCGACAACCTGTACATGTCTCGTGTTAATAACTTTGTTATTTACTAAAACTCTGTAACCGTTTTCTGTATAACCTACTAATATTCCTACTGTTGCCTTGTCATCCCATTTACTTTGTCTTTTGACCTCTGGGATTCGGACAAAAACTTTACTACCATAAATTTTCAAATGATTAACGTTTGGCTTTGTGCCAAAGAATATTTCGTAAGGAGTTTTATTTTCTACAGTATTTGCTATAGTGCGGTTTTTCAAGTAAGCTACCGTTTTAATAATTTCAGGCCAATATCGCCTATTTATTGTAACGTCTCCCTTAATTTGGTAGGAGAGGTTTGTTAGTAGGGAAGAGGTTTTATTAGGGGGATGCACGGGGTCACTACTGGGTGGCAATCCCTACCCCTAAGCGAGCTCTAGAACAGAGATTGCATAGGGGAAGCTGCTCGACCGGATGTGGTTTGGATTACTAGATCCTGAGCACATATGCAGTCTTAGACACATGCAGCTCCCAGACTATTCACTTGCCCGTGAATATCTGGTGCAGTTGAATGACTGATTCGAAAGCCCGAGCGTGAGAAGGGGGAATCGATCAGTCACCTCCTGGATAAGACTTGGTAGAGGAATGACACGTCAATCAACGAATATCAGGACGGTCACCCACCGCAAGTGAGGAGGAATGTTCAATAAAATCAATTGATTAATTAATATTATATCAAAAGTTTATTACTAGCTTAAAGAATACTGGCGGCCACATTATTATAGGGGGTGTGATAGGGCTACATGGGTTGTCTGAGCGTCAGCTCGTAACTTCCCAATGCGTACCTCCGAGATACTAGAGAGCCAGAGACCTATCTAGGTAGGGGTCTGCTCCTAGCGCTCGCCAGCCAGAGAGTGTCTTTCCTTGTGTCTCTCTGGCCTTTTTATACTCTTCTCTCCACTGTCTGTGAGCCTTGTTGCTGCCTCCTGGTGACGTGACTTGAACTGTGCTGTCCTTTAGCGCCATCTGGTCGGTCTTTTACCGACTGCTGTTGTTTATCGACAGTTGCTCCCTGCATTACCGTCTTAGTGCCCCCCAATAAAAATGGTACGACGCGTTGTACATTTTTATTTATGCGGTGATGACGGGAGAAGAGAAGGGTTGGTATTACAATTAAAAAAAGAATCAGTAAGTGTTGTGTATAATGTTGTGTCTGTGTTTTATTAGACGGAGTTAAAAAATGCCTCATATTCGTCTAAATTCCATTCTTTGGAATTTAACTCGTCCATCTCTTTCATAATTTTTTTTATTTTTTCTTCTTCTTCTCTTCTTTGTCTTTCTCTCTCTCTTCTCTGTCGCAGCTGTGTTCTAGCCTCCTCCCTCCACTGGCCGTCTACTTCTGTAACTGCCCTCGGGGTGTAAGGGGCTGGTCGAGAGGTGACCATCCGTGGCCGTGTTTTTATGCGGGTTATGCCCGTGTTGACCATCTAGTGTATGTTTTTTGTTATTTGTATTCGTCTTTATTGTTGCGTTTTATATTTTCTTTTTCTTTTTTACCTGTGGAGGACCGGTTGTTGGTGTTGGGGGTGGTGTCGGTGGTGCTGATGGTATTGCTGGTGTTGGTGGGGGCGTTGGTGGTGTCGTTGTCGCCACCGCCATGGACAAAGGTGTTTGCGTCGTCCTGCATGGCTTTCTTCTTGTCTGCGACGCTCTCCCCGGTGCTGGCACTCCCCCTGCTGCCGTAAACCGGCCCACTCTCCCCATCACAATATGGACCCCCGTACAGGTGTACGGGTCGATCCAGCACATCAGTTGCTGCTTCTCCAGGAGGTCCTGGTTTACCAGGGTGCCCTGGTCACACACGCCTACTCCCCCGGTCTGCGTTGCTACGTTGACTCTTCGCATTTTCGTCCAGGTGTGTGGCACTTACGAAATTTTGATGGGTACTGATCTAAATTCGTGCCCATTTCGCTATTTATTGATTTCATGTATTCTTCAATTTACTCCTTCAGCTGATTCTTCTGTGAATTCGTCCGTTCTTAATCCTTTGTTTTGTTTACATGAATAGCTTGTTTCGATATTCCGTCTACGTTAACTCATGTGTTTACGTGTACTGTGTGTGTGTTTATGTGTGTGTGTAATACGGTTTCAAATTGTTCAAGTGAAATTTTCCTCTCTCTTTTCTCGTCACTATATCTACAATTACATACGTATCCGTAGCTATGTTTCTTAGTATTTCGTATGGACCTTCATATATATCTAGAAATTTTGCGATTTTTCCTGCCTCTGTGTCGGATACGTTTAATGCCTTTATCAATACTTTGTCGCCTGGTGCGAATGCAAAATGTTTCGTGAATCTATTCTTCTTCATTGCTCTATTTTTTGCTATACGCTCTATTCTTTCGCTTGCTAGCGCTATTCTTTTTTCATGAGATTCATCTTGATTTGACGGAGGTATATGTAAATATTTTTCCCAAACTCTTAGTGGTTTTGTATTTGAATGTAATTCTAGTGGCGTGTAATTCGTCGTTTCATGATGAGTCTCATTTATAATTTGTTGAATAATTTTTACATATTTTGCCCAATTTTTGTGTTTATCTACTATAAGTGTTCTAAAGAATCTTCCCAATTCACGGTGTACTCTTTCCACGATGTTGCTTTGTGGATGTCTTATTGATGAGTAGATCATTTTTATATTTTCGATTTCTAAACCTTTCTTATATGTTTCACTCGTGAATTGAGTTCCATGATCACTTATAATAGCTTCCGGTTTCCCGTATAATGGTATATAGTCGCTTGTAATTTTCCTAATTACTGCTCTTGCTGTTGCTCTTTGCAATGGATACAAGACTACGAATTTGCTAAATACGTCTATTGTTGTTAAGATATATTTTGCCCCCCCTATAGACGTTGGTAATGGTCCATAGAAATCTATTGATAATAGTTCGTTTGGTTTTTTCGTTATAATTGGTTGTGCTTGTTCACAAAATTTTCTTGTCAAGTATTTTGTTTTTTGGCATGTTTCGCATGTTTTTGTAATTCTTGCTATGTTTTTCCGTAATTGTTGTGAAAAAAAATGTTCGCTGATTAGCATGTTTGTTTTTCGCCCCCCTATGTGGCCGTACGCTGTGTGTACTTCGTTTATAAATTTGTTCGCTATTGATTTTGGTATTACAATTTTTGATCTATTATTATATTTTTTGTACAATATATTTTTTATTGTTTCGTATCGCCTAAGCGCGTTTTGATCTTTATTTTCTATTTTTTCTATAATACTATTTATAAATGGATCATCTTTTTGATGTTTTTCCATTTCTTTACATAATTTCATTAATGTTGGTGACGGTTTTTGGATGATGGCGGAAATAATTATTTCAGTTTGTTTTTCTATTTTTGATTTTCCGTCATTATCCATTCTACTTAAATAATCTGCAACTACATTGACTTTTCCTGCTATATGTTCTGTTTTTAAATTGTAATCTTGTATTGCCAAGTTCCATCTTTGCAGTCGTTGATTGTTAAATTTACATGTCTGCAAAAATGTTAAGGCCTCGTGATCGGTTCTTACAATTATTTCTTTTGCGCCTCTCAGGTATGTGTCTAATTTATGTAGTGCCCACACAAGGGCAAGCATTTCTTTCTCTGTTGTAAAATATGACATTTCGCTTCCCTTGAGTGTTCTACTTACAAAACATACTATTTCTTCTTCTCCTTCATCATTTCTTTGGGACAGTGCTGCTGCACATGCGTAATCGGACGCATCCGTTGTTAATATGTATGGTTTATTCGGATTCGCATATCGTAGAAACATATTTTCATCAAATAGCGTTTTTATATGTTCAAACGCTTTTTGGTGAGTTATTGTCCATATGAACGGTGTCTCTTTTTTAACTAAATTTAATAGTGGCTTGATCGCATCTGCAAAATGTTTTGTGAATTTTGAGTAGAAGTTTACGAACCCGATGAAACTTTGCAATTGTTTTACTGTTTTTTGGTTCTAAGAAATTTTTTATTGTACGGATTTTTTGTGGGTCTGGACGAATTCCTTTTTCTGAAATGAAGTGCCCTAGAAATTCAATTTCTTTACAAAAAAAATTTGATTTTTTAAAATTCAACGTTAAATTGTATTCAATCAATCGTTCATATAGTTTATCTAAATGTTCTATATGTTGCTCAAATGTTTTTGATCCTATCATTATGTCATCTACAAAGATAACTAGGAAGTCGTCTAGATCCCATGTTGCTTCAGCGAGTCCTCGAATCAACGCTGCCCCACTTGTTTTTATTCCAAAGGGTACCACGTTAAATTCATATACATGAGAATCTATTTTAAAAGCTGTATATTTTTTCGATTTTTCTGTTAATTTAATTTGCCAATAGCTTGCCGTAAAGTCGGATACACTTGTTATTGGTTTGTCTGCGCATCTTTGTAATATTTCATCGATCCCCGGTGGACCTTCATAATTATCTTCTAATACTTTATTTAATTTTTGTGCGTTTAGGCATGGCCTTACTGATCCGTCTTTTTTTCTTACGATTTTTACCGGATTTATGTAAACGCTATTTGATCGCCGGATAATTTTTAATTCGAGCATTCGCCTGAATTCTTTTAGTGCTTCTTCCCGGTCTGATAGTGGTATTGGGTATGAATAACAGAACCACGGTGTTGTGTCTTTAATAATTAATTCGTGCTCGTATGACGTTAATAAGCCTGGTTTTTTTTCGAATACTGCTTTTCTTTTGATTAGTAATTTTTTTAATATTTCTTTTTGTGACTTATTTAAGTTTACACAATTATTTGTTTTTTCATTTATTTCTTCTATTGATAATTCATATGGATTTTCGTCATTTAATTCGTAATCTTTGTGAATTTCATCAATATTTATATTTGTATCACTTTCGATACTATTGCTTAATTCTTTTATTGACAATGATGTGAATTCTGATCGCGGCATTTTTGCGTACGCGTAAGGTAGGATTCCATCTTGTCCATTTATTGAAAACAGTATTTCGTTTTTTGCCGTGTTTATTAACATCTTGAGCATTTTTATTGTATCAAACCCTATTATACATGGCTTTATTAATTTCGGAACTATTATATAATTAATATGTATTGTTCCGTTTGCAATTATTGTCTCTATTCTAATTTGTTTTTTCAACCGCGCCGATTTATTTCCCGTCGCGCTCTTTATTATTTTTCCCGTTAGCGGTAATATTGGACATTTTCCCCATATTTTTTCGTTTTGATAAAATAGATCTTCCGAAATTGCTGTAATCTCACTGCCCGTATCAATTAATGCATTTACTTCTGTCTGTTTTAATTTAATATTGATTTCTGGGCAATGAGCTACCTCAACTTTATGGTCGCTTGGATCTATGTCGTGTATTAACTCTTCTCGCATATCATCAATCACGGATGCTTTCCATATAGTTACGTTTTCCCGCAGTTTTGCGTTATCCGTGTTTAACGTAACTAATTCTAGTTTCCCGACTGTAATTTTTCTTCGTATATTTCATATTCTCCCAGTGGATCGTTTGTGTTTTTTGAATGTATTGCCCCCCCTTTGTGGTAGTTTGTTTTGTTTGGTTTGTTTTCCTCTGTTTTTTGTATCGTGTTTACGTATGTGTGTTGTTTTTCACCCCATTTTCTACTTTGTGGTATTTGTTTTTGTGTTATATTAGTGTTTGTATTAATTTCTTTTGGTTTGTTTGGGTTTTGTGTATTTTCTTGTTTTTGTATGTTTTCTGTTGCATTTGTTTTTCGTCTATTTTGATCGTCGCTGTCAAAGTCTTCGAGTATCTCTAGAAATTGATTTATCGTTCGAATTTGTTGTCCTATTACCGTTCGTCGTATATCTCGATCAAAATGCTCAGCGATTTTTTGAACTAATTCTTTCTCGTCAATTGTTATTTCTAACTCTCGTGCTAGTCCTAGAATGTATGTTGCGTAATTTACTCTTGATCGATTTCCCGGATAATATTGCCCGAATTCGACTTTCCTAGCATTTTGTCTTTGTATGTGTTTATTCCAAAATCGTTCTTTAAATGATATTTCGAATTGCTGTATTGACTCTACATTATCTTTAACTAGGTACCACCAATTTTGTGCTTCTCCTTCTAATGCTTGTGTTATTGTGTAATTGATATCTACTGGCTCTAATTTCATTAATTGAATGTACGTTTGTAAACTTTTTATGAATTTCATTGGCCTTTCCGTAGCCATTCCTTTAAATTTTGGTAATTCTATTCTTATTTTCTTTGATAGTTCGGAGCCTGTATCTGCGATTCCCCCCGTAGTACTTATGTTTTGTTGAATTTGTTCTAATCGATTTTCATATTTTGATAATTCACTACTTAATTTCGAATTTTTTGTAATGAGTTGATCATTTTCTTTTTCTAACATATTAATTTTTTCTGTTAATTCTCCTATTTGTTGATTGCATTTCTGAACAATTTCAGCTAATGCATTAAACCTTGAATCAAAATCGCTTTGATGTATTTTTTCTTTAATTGTAGATAAATCTTTTGTTGCAATGCTATTTAAATTTATTGGGCTCTTTGATTCGAGGTTGTCTATTCTTTCCTCTAGTGTGCCTTGGATTTCGGATAATTCTTTTAAATCATTCACCACTGCCTCTCTCCATTGGAGATCAATGTTTGGTTCTTTATCTATGCTGTTTTCACGCAGGTTCTCCAAAAGGAGTGTTGATCTGCGTGATGTCATTTTGGTTCGTGATTTGATAGATTTATCCTTTGGTGTGTGGTAGGAAGTGATGTAAGAAAGAAAAAAAAATTTTTTACTCCAATATTAAATCTTTAAACTCTGAAATTTATTGGTTAATCCTTCGATTTCATTTTCGAGGTTTTTCGTT